>JAJJMC010011034.1:2361223-2377518 GCA_023531435.1 Papaver californicum | reverse complement strand
TCATCAATTTGATCGTATATGTTGGCCAGACATATAGAGAGAGGACATGGATATGCACCTGAGAGAGAGTAGGGATAAGCGCCTACCGGAGAATTCTTGTACAGAATTTTAAAAGTCTGGTATTTCTCAGACCAGAGTATTGAGATGTGATTTACTATTTTATATTTGTCAAAAACCCACCATCTACAGTTACTTTATAACAACTAGAAACTCACTGCTCTTCGTGGGAACGAACTCCTTGTCATTATATTACTAGTTAATTTTGTGGAAAGAAGTAAATTAATTTGTTATGTAACCGAGACTCATCAGAGTGTTGTAGGGCTTTGGGCACGTGTATGTGCAACCCAATTAGCCAGTTAGGTTTTCTCTTATTGGGTATATAAAAGATATTCTAACTATGTAATGTAACTGATGTCTATCAATAAGATCTATTATTCTCTTTCTTCTATCCTGTGTTTTACATGTATTTTCACTTTAATAATTTTAATTATTAACAAAAATATATGGATAAAAGGTTTTTGTTGTATTTCATAATGATCTAGATCAAAATTAAGAAGGTATCCCTCAAAATTGGGCTGCTCCTAGAAAATACTTCTTTTGAAAGTCTTTTAACTATCATCTCAATTCTCAAGAATCTCAAACGTAGTTAACGTGTAGTCTCATTTTCACACACATTCATATATATATATATATATATGGACAATGCATTTTAACCCGTATTTGTTAGTGTGGATTTATGAATTGGCAGTCTCTTTTAATCTTTGGGAAGGAAGCAACTGCCCTCTTGGCACCAATATGCAAACCTCTCCAAGCGCGAGCAAATGTACGTGTGATATTTTTGGTTTACTGACTTAGTTTTAGTTTTTCCGAACATAAAGAAGGAAAGATTGGTTTACTGACTTAGTTTTAGTTTTGCCGGACATAAAGAAGGAAAGGTAAATCTTATGGAGAGAAAAATATCTATATAGATTAGTATATTACAGGGTGTGGACCTTGAAGCAAGAATCATTCACAAATAAATAATCCACGTCCTCGTTTCCCTTTTACAAATACATATTTCATATCTATTTAAATGGTAGTTAGAAATTTTGCACATAGATTGAGGAATGCTGATGGTACTGGTGATTTTACACCCGTAGTTAAATGAACCAAGTCATATTTCCCTTTTCTGTATATCAGTGATGAGTTAAACTCAAGGGATAAGATGCAGGTCCTATACTCATCTTTGTGGTTCTTTTTTATCAAAGATGATTAAGGATTGAAGGGAAGATAGGATAAAAAAATAAAAAATCCCACTATGTGCTATATGAGAGCTACAATGAATAAGAAATACATTTAGTTGTTATTTTTGCTTGAAAACACACAAATAGGTTTTGGATACTGGCTGGCATCCGTAACTGGTTGTCCAAATTTGGCTCTGCCTTATTTCTCGGCTCATTTCCCCTTGAATCAATGATGCACTTGTTGGAGAAAATGACTTAAAATGATTTATTGGTCTTGGTAGGAATGGATCTTAGGACCAATGGGTCACTAAAGAACACTAGCTCATTTTCACTTTTGTGAATGAACCTTTAGTCCCACATTGGAGAGACTAAAGATGAATCCTCTCTTTAATTGCATCTAAGGGAGGGCCATTAGGGTTTATAATCTTTTTTGGTTGGGGGAGGACTAAGGAAATAGGCTAGTTAGAGCAAACATACTTTTCACACATGTGCGGTGCTTCACACCGAAGCACGAACGCTTGCGGTTGCGAGCTTGTGTGCTTGCGGACTTGCGGGTGCAGGTACGGGTGTGACTGTGGCTATTGCTGCGGGAATGAGTATGCTTGCGGTGCGGGCGTAGCTGAGGCTGCGGGCCACCAAGAAAAACCTTTTTTGAACAAAATATATTTTATTAAATTTTGTTTTAAATGTGGGGGCGTCTGACCCGGTGAGTATAAATCTTGTCATAATGAAAAATAAATTTTGACCGTTTCAAAATTAAATTTCGCACATAATTTTTTTATTAAATATAAAATTTATTTTCATTTATTACTTCACTGATTTTTACTCCATCTTTACCTATAAAAGAAAACAAAATTCTTCATTTCAAAGTACTCCAGAGCAAGCTACTATCCCTAGCTCTTTTCCCCTCTTCTTGCTTTGTTTTGCGCACATTGCTTGTTCATTTCCCTTCCCTATCAATTGTTGTTGAGTTCGTTTGAGGGTGATTAGTATTGTGCTTATATTAGTCATAACGGGCAGTTCTATCCTGGACACATCTCCTCTGTTGGGGTATAGCATCTCTCATTCTTGAGGAGTACCCTAGGACTATTGTGTTAAAGACAATTTGCTGAGCAGGTGGCTCTGTCCTTGTGTGTGCATCAACTTCAGAGATTTCTCTAACGTTAACAATTTTCTCCTGTTTAGTGCTTTTCATTGTTGCAGATCCAACAATCTTAACACAATAACTATTTCTTATGTTTCAATGGCTAAAAGTGATGTAGACAGACCACAAAAATTCAATGGCAAAGATTTCAAAAGATGGCAATCCAAGATGTTGTTCTTTCTGAGTTTTCACATGCTTGATGAATTAGTTCTGAAATTCTTTGATGAGAGTTTAAATGATGCGGGAAATGAAAGAGTTAGAAAGTTGGAGTAGACAGAACTATATGGCCAAAAACCATATTCTGAACTATTTAGAAGATGCACTTTATGATTTCTATAACGCAAAAGAAAACTTTTCTGCGTTTGACTTATGGGCTGCCTTAGAAGCAAAATATGAACCGGAAACTGCTGGTAGTAAGAAGTTTTTGGTAGCCAGGTTCCTGAATACAAAATGACAAATGACAAATCTGTGGTTGATCAATTCCTTGAACTTCAACGCATTATCAATGAAATTATTGCTAAAGGTATGGTGATAGATGAAACGTTTCAAGTATCTGCGGTGATTGAGAAATTACCTTCTTCTTGGTCTGAATACAAACGAAGATTGAGACTTGAAACTGGTGAAGTCAGTATGGTTGAATTGGGTAAGAAGATACAAGTGGAAGAATTGCTGTGCTCCAAGGACAAGAATGTATCTTCCGCAAGGGACATGTCCAACAAGGCTCATGTGATTGAACACAAGACTGAAAAGGGTGACCGCAGCAACCGCAAGCCTGGTCCGCACAAGAAAGGTACATTTTCGAAACCCAAATCTGGCATTGGTCAAATTAAAGGTGCGTGTTATGTTTGCGGAATTCCTGGCCATATGGCAATGCTTTGTAGAAAATGCAAGGACTTTAATAACAAGAAAAACAATTCTAATTTGGTTGAAAGCAACAAGAACGAGTTTTCTGGCACGGTGTCTGAAGTCAATTTGGTAACCAATGTGAGAGACTGGTGGGTAGACTCTGGTGCAACCAAACATGTCTGTGGAAACAGAGATATGTTCACCTCCTATCAGAAGGTAGGGGAAAGGAGAAACTCTACATGGGTAACTCGTCCGCAGCACAGGTTGCGGGAAAAGGCAAAGTTGGGCTAAAGCTCACTTCTGAAAAAACTCTCACATTGAATGAAGTTCTTCATGTTCCAGACATCTGCAAAAATCTTGTATCTTGTGCTGTATTAGATGATAAGGGTTTTAAACTTGTTTTTGAATCTGGGAAAGTTATTGTCACTAAGGGTAAGGAATATGTAGGAAAGGGTTATAAGACTGAGGGTCTCTACAAACTAAATGTAACCTCTGTTGAAATGAATAAAATTGATTCTTCTTATATTTGTGTGTCATTGAATGTTTGGCATAGTAGACTTGGTCATGTAAACACTATAAATCAATGAATAAACTGGCTAGCATAGGCTGCATACCCAAATTTAGTTTGGAAAATAAACACAAATGTAAAATATGCGTAGAATCAAAATATGCTAAAAAATCTTATTAGGAAAAATATTCAGAGAAATTCTAAACCCTTAGAATTAATTCATTCATACCTAGTTGACATGAAATCAGTTCAAACTAGAGGTGGTAAGAAATGGTTTGTCATTTTTATAGATGATTGTACGAGGTACTGTCACATATATTTACTTAAAGGTAATGATGATTCCTTAGAATCCTTTAAGATATATAAACTAGAAGTTGAAAACCAAATGAGTGCTACCATTAAAACTGTTAGGTCTGATCGTGGTGGTGAGTATGTAATTCCTATAAGAGATTTTTGCTTAGAAAACGTCATTATACATGAAGTAACCCTCCTTATTCACCATAATCTAATGGTGCGTCTGAACGGAAAAATCGATCCCTTAAGGAGATGATGAATGCCATGTTAATTAGTTCAGGACTACCTGCAAACTTGTGGGGGGAGGCCGTCCTCTCAGCTTGCTATGTCTTGAACAGAGTACCCTTTAAAGGATCAGACAAAACTCCATATGAGTTATGGAAAGGTAGACAACCTTCTTATGCGTACTTTAAAGTGTGGGGGTGTTTGGCTAAGGTGTCCATATCCTCCACCTAAGAGAATCAAGATAGGACTCAAAACTGTTGATTGTGTCTTCATAGGGTATCCTGAACATACTACTGCATATAGATTTATCGTTGTGAGTTCTGAAATATCTGAAATTGGTGTGAATACTATTATGGAATCCAGGGATGTTGTGTTCTTTGAAAATGTGTTCCCATTGAAATCTGAATCTCGCATGATTTGTGTTGATCCCCTAGATGTTCCTTCCACTAGTCAAATATTACCTTTAGAGGAAAATATAGATGAATATGAGCCTAGAAGAGGTAAAAGACTTAAAACTAAAAAATATTTTGGGCCACACTTCATAACATGCCTAGCTGAGACTGGTCCTCAGACTTACAGAGAAGCCATGACTTCTTCTGAATCTCCATGGTGGAAAGAATCTGCCATTAGTGAAATGGATTCCATTATACAGAATGATACTTGGGAGATTGCAGATTTACCTCTAGGGTGTAAACCCATAGGTTGTAAATGGATCTTCAAAAGGAAACGTAAGGTAGATGGAACTGTGGAAAAATACAAAGCTAGATTAGTAGCTAAATGCTATAAACAAATAGAAGGTGTAGATTTCTTTGATACTTATTCACCTGTTATGAGAATTACTTCTATTAGGATGTTAATTGTTATTGCTGCCATTCATAACTTAGAGATACATCAAATGGATGTAAAACATCTTTTCTAAATGGTGAATTAGATGAAGAAATTTATATGGACCAACCTGAGGGCTTTGTAGTGAAAGGTTGTGAAAACAAAGTTTGTAAACTGAAAAAATCTTTGTATGGTTTGAAACAAGCACCTAACGATGGCATGCAAAATTTGATCATGTGATGATTTTTAGTTGTTTTAAAATAAATGAATCTGACAAGTGTGTTTATTCTAAACTTGTGAGTGATGCATGTGTGATTGTATGCTTGTATGTTGATGATATGCTTATACTTGGTACAAACATGGATGTAATTAATTCCACAAAGAGTATGCTAAATGAGAACTTTGACATGAAAGACTTAGGCCTCGCTGATGTAATCTAAGGGAAGAAGATTAGAAGAAATTATAATGGATATAGTCTTAGTCAATCTCATTATGTTGAATCTGTGCTTAGAAACTATAACCAGTTTGATTGTAAACCTGCTTGTACTCCTTATTATCCTTGTTGTAGACTCAAAAAGAATAAGGGTAATGGAGTTTCACAACTTGAATATTCACGTGTTATAGGAAGTCTGATGTATTTGATGAATTGTACGAGACCAAACATTGCTTATGTTGTGAGTAGGTTGAGTAGGTATACATGTAATCCGGGACAGGAGCATTGGGATGCACTTATTAGAGTGTTAAAGTACTTAAGGTACACTTTAAACTTTTATTTAAATTACCCTGCGGTCCTTGAAGGATTTTGTACCGCAAACTGGATATCGGACTCAGAGGAGTCTAAGTCTACGAGTTTTCACTCTAGCATGCGGGTTTGTATCTTGGAAGAGTTCCAAACAGACATGTATAGCTCGATCCACTATGGAATTGGATTTTATTACGTTAGATAAAGCAGGAGAGGAAGCCGCTTGGCTAAGATGTTTTTTAGAAGACATTCCTCTTTGGCATAGGCCTGTACTAGCTATATTTATACATTGTGATAGTCAAGCTGCAATAGCTAATTCTAAAAACAACAACTATAATGGGAAGTCTATACACATTCGTAGAAGACACAATTCCCTAAAACAACTAATCTCAACTGGCGTTATTTCTGTTGACTTTGTGAGGTCTAAGGAGAATATCGCGGACCCTTTGACGAAAGGTTTTTCCAAGGAAATAGTTAGTAATGCATCGAGGGGGATGGGGCTTAAACTCATCAATTAAACTTGTATGAAGGATACTCAACCTTGCTATCTAGAGATCCCAAGATCAAGGTTTCGAATGAGACAACTAATTTGTGGTGGGTTAAAGGAAACACTATCAGAGAATTTCATTCTCTGTCCCTTTCCTATGGTGTAGATGTGATAGTGTGACTGCATGTGAAGGATGACTTTTTATTAAGTCTTAGTGAGTTTTATAGTTTCAATTTAAGATTGGACTAGGGTGTAGCAGTAAACACTCTTGATGAAACTCACCTATCTGAATGAGGAAGTGGGCCGCTTCCTATGAGAATTGAGCTGATTCTCTAGAGCATTCTGAGAAAAGGGATACGTCCAAGGCCAAAATGGATACAACGGCACGAACTTGACAACACCTAGAGATATATCACATGTGGAAGTTATTGATGAACTACACCAAACGATGGCAGTTCAAGACATCGCACTGTCAATCAAGTAGTTCCGGTAATTTCTCACTAAGCAAAGGTTCAAGACCTTATGGACACCTATTGCCTAACTGGTATTTCTCGCTTTCTGATTTTCATCGGGTTTTCATTCATGTGGGGGATTGTTGGAGAAAATGAACTTAAAATGATTTATTGGTTTTGGTAGGAATGGATCTTAGGACCAATATGTCACTAAGGAACACTAGCTCATTTTCACTTTTGTGAATGAACCTTTAGTCCCACATTGGAGAGACTAAAGATGAATCCTCTCTTTATTACCACAAAAATTGCATCTAAGGGAGGGCCCTTAGGTTTTAGAAGATTTTGTGGTTGGGGGAGGACTAAGGAAATGGGATAGTTAGAGCAAACATACTTTTCACACATGTGCGGTGCTTCGCACCGAAGCACGCACGCTTGCGGTTGCGGCTTGCGTGCTTGCGGATTTGCGGACTTGCGAGCTTGCGGACTTGCGGCTGTTGCTATGGCTGTGGCTGTGGTTGCGGGTGCGGGTGTGACTGTGGCTATTGCTGCGGGAATGAGTATGCTTGCGGGTGCCGGCGTAGCTGAGGTTGCGGGCCAACCAAAACTTACCTTTTTTGAACAAAATATATTTTATTAAATTCTGTTTTAAATGTGGGGGCGTCTGACCCGGCGAGTATAAATCTTGTCATAACGAAAAATAAATTTTGACCGTTTTATTACCGTTTCAAAATTAAATTTCACACATAATTTTTTTTATTAAATATAAAATTTATTTTCATTTATTACTTCACTGATTTTTACTCCATCTTTACCTATAAAAGAAAACAAAATTCTTCATTTCAAAGTACTCCAGAGCAGGCTACTATCCTTAGCTCTTTTCCCCTCTTCTTGCTTTGTTTTGCGCACATTGCTTGTTTATTTCCCTTCCCTATCAATTGTTGTTGAGTTCATTTGAAGGTGATTAGTATTGTGTTTATATTAGTCATAACGGGCAGTTATATCCTGGACACATCTCCTCTGTTGGGGTATAGCATCTCTCATTCTTGAGGAGTACCCAAGGACTATTTTGTTAAAGACAATTTACTGAGCAGGTGGCTCTGTCCTTGTGTATGCATCAACTTCAGAGATTTATCTAGCGTTAACAATTTTCTCCTGTTTAGTGCTATTCATTATTACAGATCTAATAACACTTTCTCCTCGACAGTACCTAGTCGTATGATCTTGTTTCATATTGATTTTCATTTGAGTTGCCCAACGGAAAAGGAATTCTTATAAAGCCACATCCAAGAAATGTAGATAGGGGGGCAACCTTTTGATGATTCATGGTTGTTGGTTATCTATGGAATAAAATTGTGGGCATCAATTGCCGGAACTACTTTGACTGTTCCAAAAACAAATCATTCAACCCCTACGCAACATTTCTTTCAACAATATTCAAACTAATCAATATCATTGCTAAAATTTCAACATTACACGTTCTCAGTGTCTCAAACTTGTTTCATTTCAAGAAGAAATATATTTATATTTCTAATGTCTGCTACTAAGAATCACTAATAATATTAATTGGCATATAGTTTAGCTAGTTAGCTAGCTAGTTATAGAGTTTTAGTTTGAACACATAAATTTATGAACAAAACCCAAACTTACCTACCCAATTTTTATTTCATTGTTCCCTTAATTTAGGCATGCACTTAGTATTTAGGATTGATTAAATAGTACATAACAATCAAGCATCAAAATAACTTGGTTTTTGTTCTCAAGAAAAGATAATTTTTTCTACAAATAAGAAATAAACAACCACTTGAGTCAAAAGCAGCAGCAGCAATGTGTGAATGAGGTTGATCAATGATCATGAAGTTGGTATAAAATATGCTTTAAAAATAAAATAAAAATAAAATGGGTATAGACTATACATGGATATTGTCTTTCAACTTATTCCGTTAAATAAAACCTCGTACGTGGCCGTCGAAAACACTTGAAGAACTTTCCATGTAAAATAAAATAGAATCATCGGTTAATAAAATTAAAAAAATTATATCTAGAATATTTTTATAATGGTTAGTTCATCCATCTAATTAGTAGTAATTTTTTAATTAGATTAGCTAAATACTAATTATTAGGTTAGATTTAGTGTTTTATTTATAATTATTAAATAGTAAAATGGATTAAGTTTTTGGGTTTTTAGAGGAAGAGGAGAAGAAGAAAAAAAGAGAATAAAAAAAAATCCTAAAATAACCTAGCTTAAAAAACTTATAAAAAGATTGGAATTATAGGATTTACGATTATGTTTTATCAAAAGCGACTCCAATAGTAAAACCATTACTGTTAGAAACCTAACCATCAAATCACATGTATTTCTATACCTAAGTAAATTTACGGTTAGGAGTCCTTTATTTCCTAACCGTAACAGATTCATAGAATGAGTTTATGGTTAGGAAATGAAGAACTCCCAACCGTAACTATCTCTGCAACCCTAATTTTTTCACTAATTAGAATGAAATTAATCTATTTCAAACACAAAACAACAAATAAAAATGGGTTTGTCGAATCTTAACTCACATAAACCATGTCATTTAATTTATCTTGTTGTTGAGGGGTTTAAAACTCTTGTTCTTGGTTTGCTTGATTATATAATTGATGTTGAACGATTAGAAGATGTTGTTGATTATCGGTTACGGCTAGAGAAGATGGAGAGAAAGAAGTAGTGATAAATTGAATTAGATTTCTTTTTCCTATTTATTTAGGTTTAATAGATGGAAGGGTAATTTATACTTTCTATATGCCTTTGTGTCTGCCTCTAGTCAACTATCTAGTCACTATGAATCCTGAAAAAGCCCCTTTATTCATTTCAAAAATCCCTATACGAGGTTTCTTTAAAATCATAATTATAAAGTGGTATAAAACACCAAGGTGACCATACATCTCAGTTTTTACACAAAAACACTAACCATAAGTTGTTCCCATAAAAATACCATATTCCCTTAAAGTGATATAAAAACTCCAAAAATTTTAAAAACATATAAATTACATCAATTTTATATTTTAGAATACCTAACCCGCCCTTCTTCTAGTTTTTTTTTTGTTCCTTATTCATTTTTTTTTTTGGGAACATAACCTTTTTTTTATTTAGTCTTTTATCTTATTCCCATTTCTAAAGAAGCTCCCAATCATCCATGGAGGCACCATGTTATGGTCCTACATCAAAACCATCTCCGCCTCCACCGCCTTCTCCTCCTCCTCCTTTCTCACCACCATCAACAACACCTCCTCATCTTACTCCCATACTACCACCACACCCACTACCATGTCCTGATTCTCCACCAACATCACCTCCGCCTTCCTTCTCATCAATATCTGAGTATCAGTTTTCATATTCAGTTGATCAATCAAAAGTATTTTAGGAGCCAATTCAGCTTATTAATTCTTAATATATTTAAATTCGGGTTATTAATTCTTAATACTCATACTCAGTTGTTTTTCTGATAATTTTTGTCATTTTTATTTATCAGTTGATATTCAAATTCAAATTTTATGATTTAATTGATTTATGATATATACTCAAATTCGGGTTATTAATTCTTAATACTCAAACTTAGTTGTTTTTCTGATAATTTTTTGTCGTTTTGATTTATCAGTTAATATCCAAATTCAAATTTATGATTTTACTGATTTATGATTGTTTTTAAAAAAATTGTTTTAATTTTTCGTTTTAATTTTACTGTAATTTTTTCATTTTGTATTGCTAAAAAAAAGACTCTCTTTCATTAAAACAACGTTTAGATATACATTTCCCGTAATTAACATTTGCGACCTCAAATCTCCCCCTTCTTCGTGTTCTTAATTTTTATTCTGATGTTTCTCGTACCAAGGTTTTAGGGTTTCATCAATGGATCTTATCTCGTCCAGGTTAGTGGGATGTTAGTAATTCTAGTAAATGTATGAAAATATATATTGGCATATAATAGTTTTCAGTTTTTCCTTGGTTTTATTTGATTTTGTTTCATTTTGTTTAATATTTGTGTCGACTAAACCATTGTTGTTGGTGATACAATAATTTTTTGTTGACACTAGTTTTGGTTTCATCTGGTTTTGTTTTATTTTGCAGAGTGTTTGTTGAAAAAAACCAAATGTTGTTGCTGACACAATAATTTTATGTTGAAACCCGTTTTGGTTTCAACACAAAATATTTTTTTTTTATTTTGCTGAGTATTTGTCGATGAAACCAAATGTTGTTGGTGATACTATAGTTTTATGTTGAAACCAGTTTTGTTTCAGCTGATTTTGTTACATTTTGCTAAATATTTATCGACGAAACCAATGTTATTGATGATATATGGTTTGATTATATTGAAACAAGATTTGGTTTCATTTGTTTTGCATAGAGAGAATCAGGCAAAACCTACAGGTGTCCGGTGGTGCATTTGTGTTATATAGAAGCGGTATCTTGGGAGAATAATTCTACCGAGAGTATTATGCAAAACCAACTAATCTCGTTTCCAATGTCGAAAGGCCAAGGAAAGTGGCACAAAATTCAGTTGTGTTTGGACCTGATGTTATGCCACAACTAGTGTGTTCAAGGAAGAAAAGGTATATCTAACATCGACTCAATTCCCAACAAGAAGATGCGAACTTTTGGTATATGCAATATATTGACTACTTATAACCGAAGGACATGCACTGCGGAGCTGTGAAATGTTTTAGACTGAATTTTATTTATAGACTTTATAAGAGTTGAACACAATTTTAGTATAGACTTCATTTATCTTCTCATTTCAGTTTATACTACAATTCATCGACTTTGTAATTTATTTTATGCAATCTACATTTCAGTTTTTTACAATTTATATTTTTACAAGACCATTTTTAAAATGATGCATGTATTTCATCTTGGTTTCATTTAGTTTTTTATTTAGATTATAGTTGCCATAGCCACAGACTCTTTTTCTTTCTTGAGACCAGCTGAAATAACGTTGAAACCTTTAACATTATTTATGTTTTTTTTATGTCTTTTCCATTTGGTTTCAACTGAAATAATTTTTGGTTAGGTAGTTGACCCTGTTAGTCCGTTTTTGCAAGAATGGGAGCATAATCTTTCTGTGTTGAAATCCTTTCTGGTTTCAACATTCTGGAGGAGTATCTATAAATTAAATTAGACAAAAGAAATTACTAATTGAAAATAGACAACCCATTTATTAATTGAAATATTTTATAAACAAAAGAGGTTTATGGCCATTACAAATAGATGACTTGAAAGAGTGGATAGTACACCAAATAGAGGTGACTAAACATTAGCTTATTCTTCTAATTGTTTACATCCACGAGGATCTTATAAGTCAGTTTTGGTTTCATATGCTGCACTTATACGTTTCTTCACGTTTTCTCCCTGCAAAACAAAACTGATTTCAGCTAAAATACTATGAAACAAAATTTATTTCCTCGACAAATACTATACGAGAAACAGTTGAAACCAGACTACATTTTAGCCAAATTTTTGTTTTATAAACAAAAACCATACAAAAAGCAATTGGAACTAAAAAGGTTTTCAACACAAACTAACATACCACCAACACAGTATGTTTCATCGATAAATAATCTACAAAAATAGTTGAAACCAAAAAATGTTTGAACACAAACTAACATACCACCAACAAAGTTTGTTTCATCCACAGATAATCTACATAAATATTTGAAACCAAAAGATGTTTCAATACAAACTAACATACCACCAACACAGTTTGTTTCATCCATAAATAATCCACAAAAATAGTAGAAACCAAAAAAATATTTCAACACAAACTAACATACCACCAACATAGTTTGTTTCATCCGCAAATAATCTACAAAAATACTTGAAACTAAAAGATTGTTTCAACATGAACAAAAAAAATCACCAACATAGTTTGTTTCAACCACAACTTCTCTACGAAAATATTGGAACCAAAAAATTGTTTTAACATGAACTAGAAAATCACCAACACATTTGTGTTTCAACCACAACATGCGACAAAAGAAGTAGAATCGGTAAACACATCATCACATTTTGGTTTCGAAATGCATTTTTGATTTGAAACTTGTCGAAATCAGAATTAAGAGAATATAGTTGTTTTGATTTACCTTTTGGACGTTTTTTCAATTGTCTTCTTTAGCTTTTCATCTTGATTTTTTTCTTGCGTAACATTTTTTTCACCATTTCAACTAGTTTTGTAAAACTGTTTCAATTTGTTTTAGATTAGGTCAGAAATTGGTTTCAATTTAGGGTTTAAGTTCAGAAAAAGGTTTTGGAAGTGAGAATCGAAATATTTGTTGTTTCAGGAGAGTGGGGAAGAGAGAATCGAAGACAAGATTGGGGTTTTTGGTTTTGCAAGGGAGTGGAGAAGAGAGAATCGAAGAGAAATTTAGTTACAGAAGAACATTGAAACTCATTAAATTGGTGGTGTTGATTTGTACGTTATTTTTAGGTGAAATTAAACAAAGGGTAATTTAGACAGTTATATTTAAATGAGATTTTTATTTATATTTATTAATTTTTTGGTTTTTTGTGGTACAAGATATGCGCATTTAGATGTATAGTCTGCACATTATTAGATCTACAAGAAAATATTGGAAAACAAAATTGCAATGATAGAAACCAAGAAAACTTAACTACTTTACATGTGACCGTCCATATGCAGATCATTTGGCCCATATTTATTTATTTTGGGCCTTAGAAGGGTTTTGAATAGGAATGAGTCATTCTTTAAACGCTAGGTTCGATCGCTGATTGGAAAAAGTTAATAAACAGAAATATCTGATTGAAGCTTTTAGCCCTTTAACTTACCTTTTATTACTTATCGTTCAATCCATATTTATTTTTGTTTTTATTTTAGAGATTTTTTAGAATTATTGATGGTGTATTTCCAAAGCCGTCTTAGGTTACAGACGAGCTAGGCCATTGCTTAGAGGCCCATTTTATTTGGTCCCAGAATTTTAGTTTCTCTTACATGTATGATATGTTAATTTCATATTAAAAGTTATATTTAAGACCTAAACTTAATCCATTGGCTTAATTTTAATTAAGTGTGGTTATTTATTTATTTATTTTTAACAAGTAAAGAGATATTGACAAACTATTATCATCATCCCATACGAAAATGTATTAGCTTACTGAAACCTTGTTATTGACTAAAGCCACTAGCAATTAAAAATTGAGTGCCACAATAGTTGACAGGAAATTAGAAATTAGTATCGACAGGCAACAGTTGTCCGCTATCTATGTGATTTTCTCCAAAAAAATTACTGCGGCCTTCAACCTCCTTACCAATCCATAATATTCGACCCGTAACCAAAGAAAAATTCTGCATTTTTGATACTTTATATCATGTTTGTTTTACCAACTTCTTTGATTGTTTTTTTCCTTTCTTTGTTTATGTACAAAATAACACAGGTCATTTAAGTATGAAGTTAGACTAGTGACGTATAAAAGGCACCATATTTTAAGTCCGTCTAGATCCCGGAACTATAAAACGGACATGTGTACTTCATTTAATTCCTGTGTTTATAAAAGAGAACAGATTTCATCGACATCAAATTAGTCTATCACAAATTACTAAGTTTTTTTTTTTTTTCGTAAGATGGATTCTATTACAAAATACTAACTGATTCTTGCAAACCGGGGAAAGGCTCTCCCTATAATTTCAATATCCAAAGCAAAACACAAAAAATCAGGTGGGGAATTAACCCATACAAAAGATGTACATTCATTAGCAGCTTTTTTGAAAAAAATATCAGCTGCATAATTCTCTTCCCTATAGTGATGTTGAAAATTAACATGATCAAAAGAAAGAAACAAGTGTAAAATGTCTTTCAAGAGTCTTGTACAATACCAAGCAGTGTTGGAATGATGATTACAAAGGTTAATAGCATACTCAGAGTCACTTTCAACGATCAGATGCGTAACACCGAAACTAGCTGCCAACTGCATTCCATCCTGAATGGCCCATTACTCATCAACATTATGAGAATTCTTGTGAATATAGTGCGCATAAGCAGCACGAAAACTACCATCATCTCCACGTAGTACGCCACCAATGCCTGCATAACCAGCATCATTCGTAGCACCATCTACATTAAGTTTAATATAGTCACCATTAGGGGGTTGCCATTGAATATAAACCGGTGTCCTGTAATTAGCATCAGACTTAGATTCAGCTGCACAAGAGAACTCAAGTGCATCATTATAAGAAGAGGCAAGGACATTTCTCTAGTCAAAAGGTCTGGAAGAAAAAACAGTCTTATTTCTAGCACACCAAATATTCCAAAGGATATAAGGGAGAATCCCAGTGAACATCATCATTAGCATCCTGTAAGTGAAAGATTCCCATAAGCCACTCAAGAGACAACTGTGAGCTGTGAAATTGGACTTCTAAGCAAAGCTTATAACATATTAAATAAACAAAACACGCTCATGGGCCAAGAAAAAATGGAAAATAGTCTCCTCAGACTGATAACAAAGAGGGATATCAAGGCCATTTTTTTTAAATTGACTCTTACTAATATTTTCCCTTGAACTAACAACCACAGAAAATGCTTAAGATGAGCCGGACACTGAATCTTCCAAAGTTGTTTCCATTTATTACCTAGCCCAGCAGAATCCCCATGAGATTGCATTAACCAATTATAGCAAGCTTTAATTGACACATTACCATCCCGACTGTAAGACCAGATCTGTTTTCATAAGGAGAAGAATGCCTTGCAATAGAAATGGTTAAAATTTGATGTTGAACTGAGATTGGAACAATGAGGCTATGGTATATAAATCCCAATCATGAGATCTAGGATGAATAAGATCAGCAACATATAAAGAAGGACTTGTAGTAGGCACTTCACCAAGAATTTGAGAAAGAGATACATTGAAACACCAAGAATCTCTCCACACATTTACCCTATCTCCAGTCCCTATAACCTACTTTAATCCTTGTTTAATTAATTCTTTCTCTTTGAGAATACTCTGCCAACTCCAGGAAACACGGATGAGTAGGGTTGCTTCCCAGAATTGAGGAAAACGATAATACTTATCCTGAAACAACCTAGAGATAAGAGACTTAGGATTCTAAGCAAGTCTCCACACAGTCTTAGCAAGGAAAAAAATGTTACGATACTCTAAGTCCCGTATACCCAGGCCTCCAAGCCAAATAGGTTTACATACCTTTTCCCAACTGATAGGATCAATTTTACTCTTACCTTCTTGAGTCTGCCAAAGAAACTGTCGGCGCAACCGATCCACAAGGTTGAGGATAACCTTAGGGATATGCAAGGTACACATCAAATAATTTAAATAGGTATCAAGAACAGACTTAATAAGAACATCTCTACTAGCAAAATTTAAGGCCTTGCTTTTCCACCCTCCAAGTCGGTTTGTTAAACGGACCAAAGAATCAGTAAAATTTTCACGTTTCAGCCTACCCCATTGGATGTAAACACCCAAATATTTACCAGGTTGAACACTCAATTTCATATGGAGAACTGATAGACACATTTTAGTGTCTAATTTGCACCTTAATTTCTAGTGAG
>JAJJMC010011034.1:2299292-2356223 GCA_023531435.1 Papaver californicum | reverse complement strand
GTTCGAGAATCGAACCTCTTTTTACCACTATATAAAAATCACATCAAGAACCCTACACAAATGTCTAGCAAGGCGCTTAGGAAGATTGTCAGAAAAAACCACCATAGATTTCGACGAACTAACCAGCTGGCCAGACCATAAAGAAAACTTGTCCAGAATGTGGTGAATACCTTTAACATTACGTAATGTAGCTTTTAAAAATATTAAGCTATCATCAGCGTAGAAACTATGTGAAATCAAAGGAGATGCACGACAAATCTTAAAGCCTGAAATTTGCTTATTTTCAATTCCTTGGTGGATCAGACGACTGAGAATCTCTAAAAAAATAATAAATATATAAGGAGATAACAGATCACCTTGCCGGATACCGCGGGAAGGACAAAAGGACTGAGTCGGGGCACCATTAAGAAGAACTTAAAAAGAAACACTAGTAATACAAAGTTTCAGCCAGTGAATCCAAGTACAATTGAAACCCAAAGCTTCAAAAACTTTGAAATAAATTTTCATTCTAAACGATCATAAGCTTTTTCAAAATCTATTTTAAGAATCATCCAAGCACTAGACCCAGATTTATAACGAAAAAGAATGAAAAATCTCATTAGAAATAAGGATAGAGTCAAAGATAGACCTACCCGGAACAAAAGCATTCTGAGCATTCGAAAAAAATCTGTAAAGAAAAGGCTTTAGCCGAGTAGCCAAAATTTTAGAAATGATTGTATAACAAAAATTGCACAAGCTAATCGGCCGAAAATTCTTAATGTGAGAAGGATTCTCCATCTTGGGTATTAGAACAATGAAGGTGTTGTTGAACACTGGATTAAGAATACCTCTAGAAAAGAACTCTCGAATAACATAAGTAACAAATAGGCCAATAATATCCCAATAAGATTTATAAAAAATACCTTGGATTCCATTCGGTCTAGGGGATTTTAACGGCCCCATTTGGGCGATACTTTGGAGTATTTCATCCTCAGAAACATCCTTAGTAAGCAGTTGATTATCCTAAGCTTGTCCAAACCCACAGGATCAGGGGGATTACTAGAAGTATATAAAGATTTAAAATAATCATTTATAAGTAATTCCAGTCCCTTTTCATTCCGAACCCAGTCGCCAGTGTCATCTTTAAGACAAGAAATCCTATTGCGATGTCTAGGAAACAAATTAGAGAGGTGGAAAAACATGGTATTCATATTTCCACACCGAAGCCATTGGATATGACACTTTTTGGCCCAAAAAATTTCCTTAAATCTTAACGTATCCAGATAAAGGCGGAGACACCGTGCTTCATTTGCTTTATTTTCCAAAGAAGGAAAAGTAGCAAAAAGTTCCTGAGCTTCACATAAAGCGGCAAGAGCTTTGGAAACATTTTTATGAATGTTACCAAAAACAGTATCATTCCAATGTGAGTGGTTCATTGTTCCCAGGATTTCTCTGAGTCTAAATTTGATTAATTAAATTTTGAAACCGTAAATCATGCATCCACATAGCTTCCAATTGAAAGGGCAGAGGTTGGAATTTAAATGTAGGATTCGTATCCACCAAAACTGTTGATATGCCTTGAATCATTTGTTTGCCGGAATACTACGGGGAGTCCGAGGGGCAGAGCCCCTCGGCGGTGGTCTCGCTGACCGGTCAACGAGTCAGGGGTCCATATATATTATGACTAGGATTTTTTTCCGCTTTCTAGTCGTATTAGGGTTTATTTCTTTGCCCTATATATAGGCATACGTTGTACCTAGAGAAAGTATCTTTGGTATTCTGCTCAGCAATAAAACTCTGGTTTCTCTGCCGTGGAGGTAGCTAACATAACAGTTAGTGAACCACGTTAAATCCCTGTGTTCTTTATCTGTTTATCGTTCTCGTTTGATCTCTCGTTATAACAAAAACAACCCTATGATCTAAATTAAAAAAGTGTAAATGAGATACCTGAGCATTATGATACATTACTTGCCATGGAGCATTCAGAAGCAATCGATCAATGCGTTCTTGGATATTTCGCCCATTGATTTGTTTATTTGTCCAGGTGAACCGGAGTCCGGAAGGGAGCTTATCCATAAGATGACATGCATTCATAACTTGGTGAAGCTCCTGTAATTGGTCATAAGAGGGAATTGATCCCCCCCCTTCTTTTCAGCGGCTGAGTAAAGAACATTTAAGTCCCCAACCACTCCCATGGGATAATCCAGCTCAGAGATAGCTTTCAGTTCATTTCAAACCTGTTGACGCATATGAGGGATAATACTAGCATAAACAGAAAACAAAATCCATGGGTTCAATAGATGGAACATTAACAACAACATGGATTTCCCATCGAGAAATCGAAGTTGCTTTTATATTTTTGTTCCAAAGAAGCCAAATACCCCCAGAAAAACCCTGTGAATCAACAATAATGGAGTATGTATATCCCAAAGTTTGAATAAGCTCACTAGCATATTCACCTCCAACCCTGGTTTCCAAAATAACAAAAATAGTAGGTTTATAATGAGATATTAAATCTCGAGCAAGTTTACGAAAAGGAGGGTTTCGCAGCCCCTCTGCAATTCCAATTCATAATCTTCTTGGGAAAAGAGTTATGATGAGAATAAGTTTAAGCTCCAATGGGGAGCACTCTCCAGTCCCTCTCCACCTTCAAATTCATCCGTGATGCACCCCGCATCATGTCGTTCGTGGTCAACCCCGTCCAAATTGTGTTTTTGAAGATTCGCTGCGAAGGAATGTTCAAGTCCCAATATGTCAATATCTACATCTCGAACCGCGTGAGATCACTTGGTCATCTTACTAGGCCGGTGTCTCGACTGTTGACGGTAATACTGTTTCGAGCACACAATTGACGAGCCATACTTTTGAGACTGATAAGTGCATATTACAAGTTTAGAATATCAATTTAATGCTAGTATTTGTTAGATGTTTTGTGAATTATTATATATTTTCCTTTATTTTGTAGTTTATGTCTTTTATTAGGTGAATCATCCAAAAGAAAGCTACAAAGTGTTAGATTATGCATGAAATGAAGTGCTACAAAGGAAGAAGAGCCAAAGACCAAGTGGAATTCTTCCAAATTCAGTATTTCTCATCACCATATGGAAGAGAATGAAGAGACAAAGCATTGAAGGCTATAAAAGAAGACATCTAAGGCTCAAACAAGACATCTCATACAATCTCTTATTATCTCTACACAACCATCTCTCATAACACACCTTCTACATCTAAAACCTAGGGTTTACCCCTTTAGGGAACCATTCTTCTTTGTATCATGAGTAGCAAAACCTTTTGTTGATTAAGGATGAATTTAATGTTCTAAGCGTGAAGCTTTATTAGTTATACAAGTTTGTTTGAAGTTTTTATCATCATCGTTTGTTTTCATTATATCCACGGTTTATGATTGATTCTTAGATTGTTTGGGTGCGAAACCAAGTTATTCTATTGATCATTCTATTGCTAGTAGAGAGTTGTGATATACATGTAATAGTCGAACACCTCATACACAAGTAGAGAACGCGAGACCTCGCAGAGGAATTCTGTGGAGCAATCGTGTGTGAAAACAACAATAGTAAGCAGACCGAGCTTATGTATTTGATACTAGGATCAACCTAAATTCACAAACCCTAATGCATTCAATTGGGTTACACCTTGAGAGCTTATTCATGGTGGCTCAGATGGATAGAATCTGGTAGTCGAGCGTTTCCGTATCTAATGACACAAGGAGTTTTAGGGATAACAGAGCTTATTGCTATTCTACGGTTGGTGATGAATGATTCTGACGAAAGATAGATAAGTATATTAATTCAGTCAACATTTGATAGAATGACTCCCTAATAATGTATTTATTCTTATTGTTTTTTATTATTTTTTTTTACTTTAATCAAACAATCCCCCTTATTTAGTATTTATTCTTGTTTTGCTGATCCAAATAACCTATCAATTACACAAATCTCTATGGAAACGATCCCTACTACTGCTATATTATTATTTAATTAGTGGATAATATATCAAGTAATTTGTTGCACTTACGACACGCATCAAAGACGCATCTTATCCCTACTGGGGTTTGGAGACGCGGATCATGAACTGATACGAGGAGTTTGTTCCACTAAAAATGTGGAAGCTTAATCTCGGTCACTACAGTTTGAATTTCCCTCCTTAATGGTGCCTCCTCCTGGACAGTTCTCAGTTGAAACAACAAGTCTCGTAGATGCACCAGTTGGTTTCATTGAGTTGTGCCGTAGATACTTGGGACCCCAACTTTTGATTTCATGTTGCATGACCATAATATTAGATCCTCCACTATCCATGTTTTCATTAAGAGCCTCGGTAAGGCGCGAGAAAACAGATTATGTGACGTTGCCGACTCTTCCATTACCTTGTCCTCGTCCGGGAAGGTCACATAACTTTCGTTGTAGTGGTCCATGTTGATTATTACATTTCAAATTAGTAGAATTTCCTCAAGGTTGGGAATGAAAACTTAAAACATTACCGCCTTCAATACCGCTTGACTCTGAGTTGGATTATCGCATGTGGGTGGGGAGAAAATTTGTAGTCCTTGAGCCGTGCAATAACGCAATGTCAGCACTAGAGCATGGTTCTCTGATCAGATTAGAGTCCCCAGGTAGAATAGCATCTGAACCATCCACTATACCTTTTCCTTTGTTTATTCTATAAACCGACTGGCGTTTAGCTCTGCCTTGACTAGGACTAAAAAATTCTCTTACAGCATACCCTTAATGGGCCAGGTAGAAGATAACCCAGTACCTTTTTTATTCGGAGAAGACAAACGACCTACATCAGTCTGATGGGTATGATTCATACCCGACTCTCTGGGAGAAAAGTTGTTTACAGCTGGAGGATTTCTGGAACCTTCACCTACCTGAAAATTCCTACTCCGGCGATTTCTACGATGATCAACAATCATCCATGGACCAAAAGTATTTGGATCATCACTCATCGGCATTGTTCCTGATGTAGACTTATGCGACGAAGTATTCAGAACATCTACAGTCCTAGGATTTCATGGACAATCTTCCTCTTTGTGAGTTGCTCTCCCACATTTGAAATTATTAAGATTTAATTCAACACAAGCTTCTAGCAAAACGAGCTCTAGTAATGTTTTGAGTAGTCATATCAACCTTAATAGTTGTTCCAATTAAATTACCAATCTGTTGCAGAATATCACTATCAAAAAATTCAATAGGTAGCTCTAGAACCCTAATCCATACTATTAACTTTCTCAATGAGGCAGACGAAGGTTTAAATTCTGGTCACCATCATTGTAGAGATAAAAAGTGACCCCCAACAAACCAAGGTCCCTGATAAACCACTCTCCGTAAATCGTTCATATCAGAAAATTTAAACAAGAAGAAGTCTTTACCAAGATCCAAAGTGTGAATATCACCACAAGGTTTCCACAATGCAAAAACTCTATCTTTAAGAGCGTCCATAATGGGACGACTAAAAGGTGGAGTAAAGATCATTTTACTCCTTGGTCTGTAAATGGGTGGCGTAGTGGAGCGAGTGTATTTGATATTTACTCGGAAAAATGGACTGTAGCAGAGTAGATTTGGGAAAGATTCCGGACTAAACATGGTTTACTCGGGAGGGCTCGTAGTATTCCGCCTGGCGTCAAGCGGCGTCGTAGTATACCGCATGGAATGAAGCATTATCCTGGGATAACGCTCAGAAACACGGGCGGTGTCGTAGGAATGCGCCTGATCAAGCGATATACTAGAACTACGCATGATGAAACGGTGCTCTAGGGTCACGCCCATCAACAGGCGCAACACTAGGATGCCGCTCAGTTGGAGCATAATCCTAGGATACCGCCTACAATGAAACGAAGCTCTAGGACTTCGCTCAAATATAGGCGAGGCGCTAGGCGCGCTCCTAGGAGTCCGCCTGGTTAATTTCTGGTTAATTCGTTAAATCCATATCTCAACGGCTATAATTTGTATTCTGATACACCTACAAATAAATGAATTTATATCTAACATTCCCATTTTAAATCCACATCTTTTACATTTCATAGAAAATTTATAATCTATCGTTTTCATAATTATAGCTTACGAAAATTTTAGGCTTAATGCAGAGAATTTTACCCTAGAGGAAGATTTATCCCTATGTCGAAACATAGTATTACCTTATCCAGCAAGGGGTCATGAACGTCGGATGAATGGTTCAATGAGCATGCAATGGTTAGAAGATATCCATGCTAACTTTTATAATGAAACCGGTAACCCCAATAACCGGAACAAAGCAGGCCTTTTTTGTCGATATGTGGAGATAACAAAGGCAGTACTAGAAGTCTCTACTTTAACCGCTAAGGTGAATGAAAGAAGAATTAGGAATGAAACTGATGATCAAGTTGTTGCCAGATCTCTGGAGGAATGAAGAAGATGGAAACGTTCTGATTTCAGGTACCAACCTCATTTCGAGATCCTAAGGGTGATGGAAGAAAACAATCCTTTTGTGTTGATTATTCTCCGAAGAAGTGAAGAACGTCATCCCGGGCGTCATACGACCCGTTGAAGGTTTGATAATAGGTTTGCTTAAGTGTTTAAGTGTAATCTATTGATTTATTAAATTTCATCTCCTTTAATGTTACGCGATGTATGCCTTTTCGATTCAATGAAATGATTTTACGTTCAATTGTTTTATAAAATTAATTAACTAATGAAATGTGGCCATCTATTAAAATATATTGATAATACATGAGGTACCGATTACAACCAAACTCTGACAAAATTTAGAAAAATTCTCCACGTCGATGGATAAAGTTAGCATGGACTTAATGAACTCGTAGCTTTCTACAAATGTGAACTCTTCTCCTTTTTCCTGATAGTAGTGCATTTTTGCGAGATCCTCCTACATAAGCATAGGAAAAAAAAATCATCAAGTTTACTATGTTGTTATTGGAAGACCAAACAACTTAGGTTAAGTAAAAGATACTTACAAATTGTTGGATCGACAAGCCTAAATGGGTGGGGTTAAAGATCCGTTGTTGTATAGCTATATAATCAGCTATCCCTATTCGATAAGTTGGTATCTATCATGAATTTGTTCAAGAGATATTTGCTTTGGATTTCCATATTCTCGAGCATATTAGATGTAGATCCTCCCCCAAAAGGTTTCAGGTTCAACCCTTCCAGCTATGACATCTTCACGTAGGGTTTCGTTATGCCATGTTTTGGCTATAGCCAAATCTTCAGCTGAATCAAATGTTGCCATGTTTGTAGGTAGAGTTATGAAGTGAATTACAAAGAGGAGATGATTAAATGAAATTTGTAGAATGTATGAAACTAGGTGTGTGTGGTATTTGGTAGAGAAAACAGATGTATTTATAGGATAATTTCGAAAACTAGTCGTTGATTGTACTTTCATTGTAAATAATTGCACAACCCATTTTTCCCGACAAAGAGAGATACTTAATGGCTAGTATTTTCAAAAACTTACTACTTAGCATGAATTCTCTCTAAATACAGAATTGTTCATGAATTCTTTCATAAAAAAAATAACATGGGCTAATAAGTAGAGTTAAACTCACTTTCGCAGGCATCGCGGCTACACTTAGCATGTGCAGCAAGCCTTTAAACCCCTAGGTGCCCCTAGCGGCCGAGTTGTGTCTCGGGCGGGTTTACTAGAGATTTACCCACAAAACCTATCTAGAGGATTTACAAATTTTTAATCCTCACCAAAATCTGATCATAAGTGTTCAATCAAGTCATTTCGCAAACGAATATGAGTATCTTTGTCGAATACTGCACGTCGACGTTGGTCCATTCCCATTCTCGAAAGTTCACCTGTGTTGTGACTAGAAATATTTACCGATGCACCGTGGCTGCGTTGATCATCATGCGGCCAATCACCGGGTAAACGTTCATCCTCCATTATCATATTATGTAGAATAATTACAGTCTTCATTATATATGCTAGTACGTCAGGACACCACTGCCTCCAGGATAATACTTTCACTACCTTTGTACGCAGTGTAAGCACCTGATTCAGCCGATGGGCATTTATCCCATTTCCAGTGCATGCAATCAACACTACCCAGCATCCCCGAAAAGCCCCTTTCCTGGTTCTCAGCAAGAAGCAGTTCAACATCATGCTTAGTTGGTGTGCGCAAATATTCTTTCTCGTACAGATGCACTATCGTCTTACAAAACCTACGAGTTGCTTCCAAATCTGTGGTTTCTCCGATCCGTAAATACTTATCTATTGCATCTGCCGCACATCTGTAAGCTAACATTCGTATTGTTGTAGTAATTTTTTGCTGAGGGGTTAATCCAAGAACACCACAAGCATCTTTTTTTTGAAAAAAATACTTATTTACAGCTACGACATCTCCCAATATACGGTTGAATAATTCTCGCCGCATTCTGAATCTTCTACGAAATACATGATAAGAAAACGTCGGGTTTCTGCAAAAGTAATCTTTCCACATAATTTTTGCACCGTCATCACGTAATCTTGGTATTTTGATATGAGTTTGAGGCCAGTTCATACTTGAAGCGATCAATCCCGCAGTTACTGCTTTATTATTTTGGCTCAATGCAAGTAAACCTTCGTCTGATGAGTACAGACTATTGTTATCATCATCACACGATGATGAAGAAGAAGAAGATGATGAAGAAGAAAAATGAGGAGGAATAGAAGAACAAGAACCATAGTAATGATTGTTATTTTGATAGTATGTCATTTGCTTTTTGATATTTGTATTTTGGGTTTGTATAATTGGAGAATCGAGTGTCCAATTTATAGGCAAATTAAGATAATATTTTGAGTTTTGAATTGCCAATACACGGTTGGTTGTTTAATGCAAAAACAGAGTTGAGGCAAGTGGGGTGGACAGACGAATCAGAGATATGAAATTTCGGTTGACAAGACAATACTAAATGACCAAAAAGACAAAAGTTACAAATTTTTTTTCAGAGTTTTGAATTGACAATACACGGTTGGTATTTTAATGCAAAAACAGAGTTGTGGCAAGTGGGGTGGACGGACGCATCAGAGATATGAAATGTCGGTTGATAAGACAATACCAAATGACCAAAACGACGAAGGAAAAAAATTTAAGAGTTTTGAATTGACAATACAAAACTAAAGGATAACTTAAACGATTATAAATGTAAGAAAAATAGTTTGAAAAGACAATTCATATTTGAGAAAAGAAAAAGTTTTCTGTTCAAACTAACAATTCAATGCTAATAATTTGGGAAGATTTAGGGTTCAAGAGGGGAGGTGGAAGAGGGTTTGGTGTTGAAAAACAAAGGGTTTAGGAGAAAAAAATAGGGTTCGGCGGAAGAAGAAGGAAATGAGAATGGGGCGGGCTGCTAGTAACTCGCCTGGAATCCCAGACGGGGCGCTAGGACACCCGCCCGTCCCATTCATCCCACACGGTAACTTCGCACATGTACAACTCCTTCAGGCGTTATGCTAGCACTTTGCCCCATCAGGCGTGATTCTGGCACACCTCCCGTCTCTTGGGCGTGATCCTAGGATACCGTCCACTACCAGGCGTTACGTTAGGATTCCTCCCCACATCGAGCGTTACGCTAGGATTCCGTCTCACGCAAGCGTTATCCTAGGATTTCGCCCGTCTTTCCAAGCGCATCGCTGGGACACCATCCAATACCAAACGTATTGTTAGAACACCTTCCGACTATACATGGTTGTTCTTAGACCGGACCATAGACTAAAATTTTTAGTCTTTGGTCTTTTACTCTAGTCGACCCATTGTGATTATTCTAAGAAACTTATAACCCACAATACGACTCATTACCTTCCCTATCAAACTTTATGCCCATGGGGTACAAATACGCCGTTGAGTTTCTGGGGAGATTTTTACTGTAGGTATGGAAGAAGAACTCATAGCCAAATCCTTCGAATTAATATCAAAATCCTTAAGTTGATCATCAATAGTCCCCAAAATATCCTTATTAGAAGAACAATAAGACCAAGGAGATAAATTAGATTTGACCATACTAGCAAAGGACAAATTTCCAATTAATGTTGATTGAGATTTATTATTATCATCAACTATCAGTTCAATATTAGCAGTATTCGAATCCAGCGTTGATGGATTATCACAAGATCCTCCGGGATCTATCAAACCAGAAGAGAAATCAGAAGAATCGCCTTGCAGAATTCCCAAGTTACTCATTTTTTCTTTTAAAGAACGTTTAATTGCAATTAAGTTTATTTTGCTAAATGCCATGAATGCTTTTAGTGCATTTAAGTTAGAAGCCTGATATAGGGGCTCCAAATTCAATTGAGGGGCTCCCAGTTGAGGCGAGGTGACCCAATTTTACGATAAGAGATGTCCTAGGGGTTTTGTTAAATGTCGATTTTATCCTTATACCAATTAAAACCAAAACTCTTTTAACATTATTCATAACTTTTCAATTAAAACCTAAACTCTAAACCAAAGAAAAACCCAACCGTAATCCATCTCAATTCATCGCCGATTTCGTAAAATTCATCGTCGATTAAACTCAACAATTCGAGATGAAGAAGCATACTAAAGGCGTTAAAGGTAGTAGTGATGGCAATCAACCCTGCTCCTTTCAACCTAATCAAGAGATTCAAGAAGAAATCGATAGTGAAAAGAAAAATCAAGCACCGAAAAGTCCAACAATGGTGTATCTAAGGTATTGTAGAAAACCCATGTATTCTTAGAACTTGTAATTGATTTATGTGCATGTTTGATTGTGTTTTTGGGAAAAAAATGTTGGACACAGTTGATATTACGGTTGGGTCCGTGTGAAAACCCAACCGTAATATTTCATGTTCTTGAGTATTACGGTTGGGTTATTTTCATTACCCAACCGTAAATCAAAGGGAAGAAGATGAATAGTTCAGGATATTACGGCTGGGTTTCAAAAGATAACCCAATTGTAAACAATTTGCGCCATTTTTTAAAAACAATTTACGGTTGGGTTTTGAGAAAAACCCAACCGTAACAATAGCGTCCGTAAAAATTTGGTTAGAGTTTTACGGTTGGGTTTTAAGAAAAAACCCAACCGTAAAAATAATGTGCACATCAGTCTACATGTGAATTACGGTTGGGTTTTTGTTAAAACCTAACCGTAACATATGGACAACATTTTGTACTAAAAGCTTACGGTTGGCTTTTGAGAAAAACCCAACCGTAACAATAGCGCACATAAAATTTTTGTTTTTGTATTACGGTTGGGTTTTAAGAAAAACCCAACCGTAAAAATGATGTGCACATCAGCTACATGTGAGTTACGGTTGGGTTTGTGTTAAAACCTAACCGTAAAATATGGGACAAAATTTACGGTTGGCTTTTGAGAAAAACCCAACCGTAAATAATCCTGTGTAGTGAATTTTTTTTTAGTTGAAGTTGAATTGGTTGGAAATTATCTAACTTGTATTGCTTGTGTGTTGTAGGAAGAATAAGAGGGGTAACAATTTAACACCAATTTCTCACACTCCAACCCCTCGCCACGGAAAGCATTTAGGGTTCAGAAGAGAGGCGTGAGTAAGACCCATAATCCCTCTTTTGAGGTAGGTGCTGGTAGTGTTCCTCAAATTGCAGAAGAGGAATATAATGTGTTCCAAGGCTTGGGTGATCTACCCACACCTAGAGGTTCTCTTGTGATTAGAGAACCACCACAAGAGCAACAACACGAAGAAGAAGAGCGGGACAGAGAACAACATGTCCCTCAAGGCAAAGGTAAAGAAATTCGAAAAGAAAAGGCAAAGAAAAGGGTTGCCAAAGAAATTCCCAAAGAAAAGGCCGAACCTCAACTGTGGCCTAAGAGGAGGAATGAAGGACTATGGGGTGAGGCCCCAGACAAATCTGTAATATTATTTGGTTATCCCCATTCATGGGCTGCCAAAGTTGCAGCGACCAAGGTATTATTCTAATCACTTCTCTTATTCTGTTAAATTTTGGTTTGTTAACTTTTATAAGTAAAACAAATTTGTTTTTATTCTTTGTAGGATCATACACAGGCGATCAAGAAATTGGTTCGTCAAAGGGCTCAACATTGGCCCTTAACTGATGAATGTACGGCCGTACAAATTCTCGTAAATGGTACCGGGTTAGCTCCCGGAATTACCAATTCGATGTGGGAGTATGACAGTGTCGTCTGTGCAGCCTTCAGGGAACGTTATTGGCCTGAAACCGATACGTTTCATCTCCCATTCGGCGAGATGACTATAACGCCGGATGATGTCCAATCAATTCTTGGCCTAGAGGTGGATGGTAAATCAGTGTTTGAGGGTTTTGACAACAACATGTCATGGAGTGATGTTTATGCACTTGTTAAAGATACACTTGGATGGGAGAAGACCGAAGCCGAATCTGAGTTTAAATTGGTGAGTGGAGATAAACCGGGGATGCCAACGAAGAAAGGTCAAGCTATGAGCAAGAAAATTTTGCTGCATTCACTAAGGGTGAAGTTTGGAGGGACCGCAAAGTTGGAAATGGCTGGGGTCGTCATAGATGACACCAGAGCTATTCGAACAGCCAGAGCTTATCTGCTATATATGCTCGGCACCATCTTCTTTGGTGACAACTCGGGAAACAGGGTCAACGTTCACTATCTTCAATGGTTTCAGGGTGATCTCGGGAACACGCATCAGTACTCGTGGGGAACTGCCACCCTGGCTTACCTACTTGTTAACCTTCGAAAAGATTCGAGAGTTAGGGGAACTGAGATTGCCGGTAATACCGGTCTGCTTCAGGTAATTTATTGTTTGAATTTCAATGTTTAACTTTAATTTATTTTTTTCTCATTTGCTTATTCATAGGCATGGGTATATGATCACTTTCCCAGACTGGCTCCTCAAACGAGCGGTGATGTTACTGGACCTACGGGAAAGAAATTCGTCTTCACCGGGACCCAGGAAAATATAAAGAAGTGCTCATAGCAAAGATGAGAACAGAAATTGATGCTTTCACGGTTGAAGATGTTATTTTCGATCCTTATGTGAAGATAAGCATAGAGGGTGATGGAAATGTTGAGGATTTATGTGTATTGTCGGACGTGGCAGGCTACAACGGCCCTTTGTACCATCCGTTTGGGTACGTGATGTCAAACCCCCGCCGAACTCTCCGCCAATATGGATAGTCCAAACAACGGTGACACGCGAAATGTTTAAATTGTGTGTGAATGGGTCGATGATCGAAGGGCCAAACATCGTGCTAAACTATGAGCCAACGCCTTCGGTCGCGATTTGGAATAACCGCAATGATCCGAAATACCAAGTCCAAAGGAATGAGTTAACTCCCTCTCCGGGCACAAAAGAGGCTGCAGAAGATTACTTGGATTGGTATCGCCATTTTGGTCATCCAACTATCATCAACAATAATCCTGAGACTCTGGCAATCAACACAGAAGATGGTTTCTGGAAGAAGGCATATTTCAATTTGGTACGTACATTATTTTTGTTATTAATGTTTTTAAGATTTATTACTAAACACTCATCCTACTTTTATTTTCATATGTGAATAGAAAAAGAAAGCCGATGCATTGGAGGACTCTATTAATCCATGCCTAAGCACAATTGATGTGAGGACGCCTGAACAACTCCAAGCTTTGATTAGGGAGCTTCATCATGAAGTTGAGGATGTGCGGCGGACTTTAAAGAGGAGTAGACCCGCTACAAGAGGCGCGACTACAGATGCGAGTACTACTAGAAGAGAGCCGCAAGCATCGGATGAAGAGACACATGATGCGCAACGTGGTGCTGATACTCGAGGCGGTCGTGCTGGAGCTCGTACTCGTGGCGGTGCTGCTCATCGTAATGTTATGAGCAAAAAAGAGCTCGTCAAAGTCATCGACCTACCCCTCCCCCTTCTCCCTAACTCTATGTCTATGGTTTTCTTTTGTGTGGGTGAATTACTTGTACCTTTAATGTGAAGTTGGATTTGAAGTTTGAATTTAACTTGCACGTGAATTATAAAGTTATTTGAAGTTGGAAATCATGCATTGGGAAATCCCGGTAAAAATACCCAGACACATTAGTGTTACGGTTGGGTTTCCAGGCAAAACCCAACCGTAAAACTGGCAAAATGAAAAATGTGACAGGTTTACGGTTTGGTTTTGTCCAAAACCCAACCGTAAATTTGTCACATTTTTATACTTTAGTTTTACGGTTGGGTTTTCAGCCAACACCCAACCGTAAATCTAAAACAATAATTTTACGGTTGGGTTTTCAGCCAAAACCCAACCGTAAATTCTACTGGATAACTTTAAATTTGATTCTCTAATTTGTGTGTTTTTCGTTTTTTCTTTGTTTGAATGACCCAATTTACCTTCAATCTAGTTAAAATGATTGAATAAGTTCAAATTTTTGATTTTGAAACCCAAATTTGACCTTAAAACTCAAAGCTACAAAGGATGGTTTACGGTTGGGTTTTCAGCCAAAACCTAACCGTAAACATATGAGAAAATGAAAATTGTTGAAGGTTTACAGTTGGGTTTTGTCTGAATACCCAACCGTAAACAGTAGCCTGAAAATGTGACAGTTTTACGGTTGGGTCTGTTGCCAAAACCCTAGTACAAGTCATTTTAAAACAATAGTTTTACGGTTGGGTTTTCAGCCAAAACCCAACCGTAAATTCTACTGGATAACTTAAAATTGGATTCTCTAATTTGTGTGTTTTTCGTTTTTTCTTTGTTTGAATGACCCAATTTACCTTAAATATAGTTAAAATGATTGAATAAGTTCAAATTTTTGATTTTGAAACCCAAATTTGACCATAAAAGTCAAAGGTACAAAGGATGGTTTACGGTTGGGTTTTCAGCCAAAACCCAACCGTAAATGTATGACCTCAACACATCAATTCCCAAGGATATTACGGTTGGGTTTGGAGTCAATACCCAACCGTAAATTCCATTTGAGGAAAGTTTTGGGTCGTTTTTGAAGTTTTTTTGGGTTTTCAAATAGAGCCGTTGAAACCTTGTACGACCCATTTTTCAAAATATAGTCGTTACACTTCTGGTTTATAAGTGAAATAGTTGAGTACATATCCAACCCATCCATTTTTTTTAAAAATTAAACCTTTATGTTACAACAATCATCTCCAACTAAACTAGTACTCTAACATAGTGGAATATGGGTCAACCTGGGATTAAAAATCCAGATTTTTCTTTGGATGAAGATTTATGTATTTGCCGCAACTATGTATTATGTTTTCCAAAAAGAGGAGAAGAAAGAAGGCAAAGTGGTATAACGAGTCCGAGTTATTGGCAAACAATTCATGAAAACTTTTGTTCTGAAACCGGCAACCCTTATAACCGTGATCACGTCAAGTTGATTTGTCGATATAACACTATACACTAATACGTAGAAGAATTTATGGCATTAGTTCGTATAATTGGTCAACTACGACTTAGGGGTGAAACCGAAGATGAGGTGTAACAGAGATCTGTTCAGGAATGGAGGAGATGGAAAATATGGCCCTTTTTATACCTACCTCATTATCACATCCTAAAGGACTTTTTGCTCACTCGCAAACCTATTATTAGTTCTTTTGTAATGCCATTTGGGTTTGTTAGTGGTAATTCCAATTGTATCCCAGGTTACTTTAATGATTTCATGGGTTGTAATGTGGTCAAAAAAATTTATGTTTACATAAATTTTGTGTTTTGAACCCAATTTTGAGTGAATTGAAATTCCAAAAAAAAGGTTAACAAGAATATTTACGGTTGGGTTTTGAGTGCAAACCCAACCGTAAACCTTCCAGTTTAAAATTCACCCAGGTTTACGGTTGGGTTTGGACTCAAAACCCAACCGTAAACGTGACAGTTTTACGGTTGGTTTTGGAGTCATAACCCAACCGTAAAACTGGGGAAAAAAACCCTGGAAGGTTTACGGTTGGGTTTGCACTCAAAACCAAACCGTAAAATTATCATAATTGTGTAGTGACTGGTTTACGGTTGGGTTTTCAGTGAAAACCCAACTGTAAACCTGGGTGAATTTTGTAGTGACATATATGATATTCCAAATTTTTCATTTCCAAAAAACTAAATTAATATTATGATTCCTCCAACATACATATGATATTGTTACTACCAATATTAAATGCCTTCCATGTTTACTATATTATCATTCCGACTCCGAGTCAGAAACAAATGATATGAATTGAAAGGTCGGGGAGGGTTTTAATGCCTTCTAGAGTTCGAAATTTTGCTTGAACCGGTGACACCAAGACATGGCGATATCACCGTCGTATCCAACCTGTAACGGGGGTAATGGACTTCCTTCTTTCAACTTGAGACCGACATAATGGCAGTTCTGCACCAGCCCAATCACACATCTTCTATTAGCCAATTGCTCGACAAATGTTGATCTTGTTGGTGCAAATGTAAAACAATATCCATTTGAGATATAATGTATGACGCAATTGAAAGCGTTGGCGAGGATTTGCCCATATATTGGCATGCTCATCCAATACTCGCTAGTGCAATTCTTGTTTCCTATTAAACGCCTTTCGAGAGCGATGAACTCCTCGTTTAACAACGACTCTTCATCTCTATATGCACACATCATTGGCTTGTATAAATCCGGGTAAGAGCGTAGTTCAACCGCTGACTTATGCCTTACATAAGTTACTTCGTCCATACCCAACCCTGCTGCTCCGCTAAATGGTCCAACTTGTTCGATGAATACATGGTATCCACAATTACCATCACCGACAACATCATCGGTGGCCTTTATGTATGGACGAAAAAAAGCCGGAAACGATGACATATAATTTTCATAAATAATGTGCTCGGTTCGGACGATTTTTCCATTCTCAATTCTTGAAAAGTTAGATGGAAATTGCATCAATCCTCTTGCAATCCGGATCGTATATGGCTCTTGAACCACTAATGTATTGCCTTTAAGTTTTTCTTTTCTTCTTGCTAATTCTTTCATACTAACTCTTTTTTTTCTTCTTGCTAATTCCTTCATACTTACTCTTCTTGAGTTTGGGTGTGGAGGAACTTTTCCCTTGGCACCAAGTACAATTGTTGAACTTTATTCAGTGGGAACCGCGAGACCTTTTCCTTTAATATCTACTAGACTTGGTCCCCTTTGTTCCGTTTGACTTATTTTTCGTTGAGCATCATCCTCCTTCTTATCCTCTGCTTCATATTCCTTTTGCAAATGCTCAAATGCAGAAGGGTTTCTTTTCTTTGATTCTTCATGCAATTCCCTAGCTTTTTTGCGTCCCACGGCCCTCGATTCTTTGGTAGAATGCCTACCTTTTCTCTTCCCTCTAATTGGTTCCTTGACAGCTTACCTTGTGTGCGGAAACACGAAGTAACTCAACTTCGTAAACCAAATTTTCCTTTGTGCCTTATTTAATGTATAGTATTTCTTGGCTAAAGCCTTTCCAACGTGGATGTCGGCAAACGATGCACCAAAATCTTGCTCGACGATGGGTTCATCGAAAGACAGTTGTTGCCAAAACGGATCAATATCTTGAATTGGGATCACACCGTCTTCTTCGTACTTGAGCATCATATGCCGGCAGGGAAGTCCCAAACTTGACATGTTAGGAAATAACACACTCTTCTTCTCCATGTAAGTTGCCCAATCTATAGTGCTTTACTTCGTACATTATCTTCTCAATAGCACAATGCGACACCTTATAAAAAATACTTTGGAGCAATGGTTCGTCTTTATAGCTGACGGGTTTTCTAGAAAGGCTTTTTTCAAAAGATTCCTTAACTCTGTCAAGGTCACGGAAAAAATAATCATGCATCGCTTCGAAGACCGTAACAAACCCACCATCGGAATCATGAAGCTTCTTCTTCATTCTGTTGTGAGATGACTCCACGGTACTTGTAGCTTGGTTGTCAAAGTGCCTATATTGGTTTGTGAACGCCGCTACAAACTTCTCTTTATGGGGATTCAACCAATGGTCCATCAAATAGTTCACAACTTTTGGATAATTACTCCAATGCAAGCATAACACACGGACATTTTCTTCATAATCTTCCTTGGTGATAGACCATGTCAAAGCGTCCCATTCAGTTTGGAAACTAGCCCATTTTAGTTCCGCCAACTTGTCGTCCTCCTCGAATTTTTCTTTGGCCGTTTCTTGTTCTGAAACCGGCAATTTTTTAATTCTCTCCATCTCGCTTTTCTTTGTTGGCCGAATAATCGTTTTGCACTTGGTTTGAATATTATTCCACAAGTGGAACGTGCAAAGAAGATGATGAGCATCTGGGAATACCCTTGCAATGGCATTCATCAAGCCTTGTTCTTTGTCGGTGATAATTACCTTAGGGGTATATCCTTCAACGTAGAATAATTTAATTTGTTCCAATGCCCACACATAGCTTTCTTCGAGCTCGTTTCTCAAGAAGCAAAAGGCAACACTAAACGGGGACTTGGTAGAAGTTTGGCCTACAACATTCAAAACCGGGAGCTCATACTTGTTAGTTTTGTACGTGCAATCCATCATAAGAACTTGATGGGAGCACCTTGCTAACTCTATAAACTCGGGATGAGCCAATATAATATGCTTAATTTCTTTATTCTCATCTTCTTCGTGAAACATGGTGTAGTTTTTCGTCTCCCCCAAGTACAAAAGTTGTTGGATCGGGTCCCTTTCTTCCCATTTCTCACGCTTCAACTTTGCTTTGGCGTTGTAGATTGTCTCCAACGTAGACACATTATTTGAGTTTATTTTCTTCAAGTGCCCGAGTATATCACTGGGTTTCAAACGCTTATCCGTCATATCGTCTACGATGAGCTTTTCTTTTTTGGTAAGCTGGGCCATAGAAGGATGCGTTAACAAAGTCTCTGGTGGTAGGTGGTTGTGACGACCGCATACAACTGTAGACAAGAACCACTTATTCTCGTTGTTCTTACGAAATTGAAGCTTGAAAGGACATCCCGTCTTCTTAGTGTAAGTTTTTCGCTTGATCTTCGTCTTTGGTACATACTCAGTACCCTTCTTTGCATGTCTTGTGTATTTTCCACTACACTCACAAACCATTTGAAAGCGGTTGTGTTTTTGTTGGTTGTTACAAACAATCACACACATGATGAGTTTCCCATGTTTTGTAGCCCACTTCTTTGCATCATCTTTTTTATCCCATGTCTACATGGTCCAAGAACAGAAAGTTAGGAGAAAAAAAATGGCATTATGACAATTGTCGAAAGGTATTAACAACTTATCTATAACCTACCAGGTCGTTCAAATAGTGATCCGTAGTATCTATAGTTTCAATATCATTTGGAGGAGGCTGATCATACATTGGTTGAGGTACAACCGCGAGCTGAACAAAAAAGATCAAGGCATTACGCAACAAAACACTAAAACCAATAAGTTTACGGTTGGGTTAGAAGCGTCAGACCCAACCGTAACAACGTCAGACCCAACCGTATAATCGACGGACCCTACCGTAATACAACAAAAAAAAAGCCAAACAATTTTACGGTTGGGTTAAAGAGTAAAACCCAACTGTAACAAGTGCAGTAAATACCCATGCACGTAATAAGTTACGGTTGGGTTTGTGGTAAACACCCAACCGTAAAACTGTGAAACTCTACTTTTCAGAAACTCAAATGTATAGTTACGGTTGGGTTTCTCAAGAAAACCCAACCGTAAACATGCCGGAGTAACAAAAAAAAACCACTATTATGTACCTCATTTCCTTAAATATCAGCAAAAAATGAAAAAGAGTTTAAGTTAGAATGATGCCTCACTATTCTCAGCAGTTGAATCTTCACTTTGACAACTACTTTCTCCATTTGGTTTAGTTTCAGCATTACAACTTACACTTAAAACCTCTCTACCATCCAAATAATCATACATAGTTGGCTCTCCCTCAATGGGTATGTAGAATTTAGTTTGGCAATCATACAAGAATTCACCCTCCACAAATTTGCCACTAGAATCACTCATTTTGGGTTTTTCAAAATTTTGGGTTAAAACTCTCTTATCTCTCTTCCACTTTTCCCACCAACATAAAACAAATACAAGACTGATTTAAGCATAAAAAATGAAGAATATAGGAAATGAAGATGATCATTTACGGTTGGGTCAGATGACTCAACCTAACCGTAACTACATTTCCACTAAAAAACTTATGTTTACGGTTGAGTCCGATTATTAAACCCAACCGTAATATAATTTGCAATAAAATCACATATTTGTTACGGTTAGGTTTCATTACAAAAACCAACCGTAAATGATCATCGCACTTAAACTAACATTAAAAACTACGGTTGGGTTCTAAGCCAAAACCCAACCGTGATATAATTTGAACAAAAACCACATATTTTTACGGTTGGGTTTCATTACAAAACCCAACCGTAAATTATCCCTGAATAGTGACACAAAAATTACAATTCGAACGGTTTTTTTATTTGAAAATCTAGCCGTTGAGAATTTTTTCCCTATAAAAGGAAACCTTTCCTTTTCACTTTCTCATTATTCTCTATCCCTTTCATTCTCATTATAATTCTAGACTTTCCAACTCAACCTCACCATACCCTTTCAACCATTAAAAATGGTTCGATACACGAATGATGAAGATGTTGCAATTGTTCGAGGGTGGCTTACGATGATAGAGCACGCTTACGAGAGAGCCTTCTATAACAACAATAGAAACGTTGTTATAGCTGAAAATTGGATGGACGGTCAGGAGGACGATTCTTGGTGGGAGCGTGTATTTGAAATGTTTGTGGCATTACACGGGAATAGATACCGGAGGACGTGCAGTACCATCAAGGGACGCTTTGAGGCGTTGTATGAAGAAATGGAAAACCTAAAACTGGAAATGAAAATGAGAGTTGAAGCATTTCCCGACGAAACCAATGTGGAAAGAGTAAGTGTGTCAATTAATAAATCGTTCGTTAAAAAAAGATTTAAAATAATCAAACTTATAATTGATTTATTTTTTTCAGCATGTCATGGCTAGGGCGCAGTATGAAATCAAATATGGGAAGGAGTTCAAGCATACAGATTGCTATCGTATCTTGGAACAAAGTTTCTATCTTGAGTTTCGCCGTTATGATTAAGTGTTTAAGTGTAATCATCTAATGATCTACTGTATTTCTTTCATTTAGTTCTTCCTTTAATGTTAAAAATAAGGTTTTTAACAACTCTGGTATTTGATAAGAAAATGAACTAAACCCAAACATAACTAATTTTGTCTTAGAACTCCTTTTTACGGTTGGCTTCCATGACTCAACCCAACCGTAACTACAATTCATACTAAAAAAATCAAATTTACGGTTGGGTTCGATTACTAAACCCAACCGTAAAATAAATTGTACAAACACCACAACTAGCTTACGGTTGGGTTTCAAGGCAAAACCCAACCGTAACTATATGATAAAATATACACTAAAACTAACACTAGAAGTTACGGTTGGGTTCGATGACTCAACCCAACCGTAATTACAATTCATTCTAAAAACTCAATTTTACGGTTGGGTTTGATTACTAAAACCAACCGTAAAACAAATTGTACAACCACCACAACTAGGTTACGGTTGGGTTTCAAGGCAAAACCCAACCGTAACTATATGATAAAATATATACTAAAACTAACACTAGAAGTTACGGTTGGGTTCGATGACTCAACCCAACCGTAACTAAAATTCGTACTAAAAACTCAATTTTACGGTTGGGTTCGATAATTAAACCCAACCGTAAATAAATTGTAAAAACACCACAACTAGATTACGTTTGGGTTTCAAGGCAAAACCCAACCGTAAATTCTACGGGATTCTCAAAATTTCGGAATTTGTGTTTCCTTAACGAGGACAATACCAACGGTTTTTTTTTTTAATAATCTACCCGTTGGTGACTTTTTCCCTATAAAAGGAAACCTTTACTTGTCACTTTATCATTATTCTCTATCCCTTTCATTCTCATTATAATTCTAGACTTTCTCATTATTCTCACCATACCCTTTCAACCACTAAAAATGGTAACTACATAGACGAATGATGAAGATGTTGCAATTGTTCGAGCGTGGCATACGATGGTAGAGCATGCTTACGATAGAGCCTTCTATAACAACAATAACAACGTTGTTTCACAAGAACATTGGCATGAGGATCAAGATACTGAAAAATGGTGGAAGCGTGTGTTTCAAATGTTTGCGGCATTAGAGGGGAATGTAAATCATAGGACGTGGAGAGCCATCAAGAGACGGTTTGAGACGTTGTATAGACAAATGAAAAACTTAAAACTGGAAATGCAAATGAGATTCGAAGCAAATCCCTACGAGAACGGTGTGGAAAGAGTAAGTTTGTCGATTAATAAATCGTTAATTAAAAAGAGATTTCAAAAACTCAAACTTATAATTGATTTGTTTTTTTCAGCATGTGTTGGCTATGGAGCAATATAGAATCAAATATGGGGAGGAGTTCAAGCATACAGATTGCTATCGTATTATGGAAACAAGTCGGGTGTTTGATTATCGCCATTATCTTTAAGTGTTTAAGTGTAATCATCCAATGATCTATTGTATTTCGTTTCCTTTGTTTTTTCCTTTAATGTACTACTTTAAATCTATTACAATAGAATGAATAAGTTAAAAAGGTGTGTTTTAAACCCAATTTGGAGTATATTGAAAATCAAAAAAAAGTTAACAGGATCATTTACGGTCGGGTCCGATAACTAAACCCAACCGTAATATAATTTGCACAAACTCCACAACTTTATTACGGTTGGGTTTTAAGGCAAAACCCAACCGTAATTCTGTGTTGAAATTGGAACAAAAATTAACAGAATATGTTACGGTTGGGTTATAAGCCAAAACCCAACCGTAAATTCTACTGGATAACACAAATTTGGATTATCTAATTTGTGTGTTTTTCGTTTTTTCTTTGTTTCAAACACCCAATTTACCTTCAATCTAGTAAAAATGATGGTGTTCATCATGGTTCTTTGATTTACGGTTGGGTTTGGTTGAAAACCCAACCGTAAATCTGGGCAAAAATGGTGTTCTTCGGTGTTCTTATGGTTACGGTTGGGTTCGACATAAAACCCAACCGTAAATTTCTCTGAACAACAAAAATTCAATCTTTCAAATCGTGATTTCATCAAATTTGAGCCATAAATAGATCAAGAGTATAAGTTAGAGGTATGCTCAATGCTACTATGGTTTATTGAATCAAAATCTAGGGTTTAAAAAAAACGACAAAATTTTCTTAAATTTCATCTAGTTTTTCTTCCCACCAAACACAAATTCAAAAAAAAAAAAAAAATTCAAATCATTTGATTAAGTAAAAGATTATGTTTAATTAATCATGATTATCTTAATTTAATCTTAACTAATTAATGTAATTAAGATTGCTAATCAGGGGTGGTTTGGGTATCGTGAAAATATTATGGATAAGGGGTTTTTGAGTTTTACTTCATAATGTCCCTATTTGGTCTTATTAGGGGAGCCCCTCAATTGAATTTGGAGCCCCTATATCAGGCTTCTTAAGTTAACTACAATAAATCTACGTGGGTTTATCTTCTTTGATGGAACCCCACCTTCTTTCTATCTTATTATCATCAGGACACCACTAATTCAGACATAGCACATTCACAGAATGCCATAATTTTCAATAGCCCGCATAAAAAGTATCAATCTGAGCGACCATTCATACGATGAGATGTTTCCAGTTGATATTGGGATTGCCTCAGGACCCGAAGGATCTGTAGACGATCTAATTGGGCCACCTCAGCATCAGGCCTAAACCATCTTTTTCCATAAGTATATGATTTTATCCAAAAGAGCCTCCGTATTACTGTGCTAAGATATTCCACGATTTATTAGCCCGGTGAAAATTTTGTTTGTTCCATGTGATACCAATACTAAGGTCAAACACTATGATAGCTATTTTGTATGGATATAGTTTAAATATAGTGAAAGACAATTACTATGAAGCATCGTTTGGTTTTAATGTGGCTTCGCTAGCAAAGTTCATACATCTGATTCCAGCTGTAGCCAAACGATCAAGTATCCATCAAAAAAAAGGTCCCATAATTTTCCTTTATGTTTTAGTTTTATTAGTGTGGACCCAAAAGTCATATCGAAGGATACTCAGTATTTGTCGATCAAGAATATAAAACAAAGTGGTGGTTAGGATTTGATTTGGGAGGAGACAAAGAGCGGATGAGATTTGTTCAGGGATAGAGTGTGGGTCCGGATTTGTCTAGTGGATATATAAAGAGTGGTTTCGATTTCTTTTTGGATGTAAAAGAAATATATAGGGTTACAATTTGTTTATGGATGATATAGATCAATGATTGTGGTTCAATAGGAGTACATCCAACGGTCTTAATTTACAATCAAATTATTAATGTCCCATTAATTTTCACATAATTAATGTTCCATTAATTTATTATAATATCATTAATTATCCAAATAAATATCTTATAATAGTTTTTTTATTAATTTCTTATAATATTATTAATTATCCAAATATATATATATATATATATATATAATAAAATTTGTTAATAATTAAATATATCAATGGAAATTGGTAGTAGTTGAGGTGGTGGAATCAGTGACGGTAGTGGAGGTGGATGTTGTGAGCGGTGGAGAAGGTGATAATGTTAATTAGTAGTGGTCATTCAAAAAAAAAACTTTTAGTGGCAAATAATTGTGTCACGAAAATTCACTAAAAGTTGTAGAAAGTTAATGAATTTTAACGTTTATCACCTATCGTAAGTTGTAGAAAGTATTTTATGACAACCTTAAAATTATCACCGAATTTTTTTATTAGCAACAATAAATATATTGCCACCAAAAATATCTTTTGGCGAGCAAATAAATTTGACATCGTTCAATGATTTTATGACCTAGAATTTCGTCACTCTAGGTATTTTTGGTGGGGAAATTTTCTAGTGATAAAACAAATTGGTCACATAAAACAATTTTAACATCGAAATTTATTCGTATCAGAAAAAAAAATTAGCAGTAAAATTTGTTCGTCTCAGAAATATTTATAGTGAGGAAATAATTTTGTCACATAAAAATTTAGCAACGAATAATTTCGTCTCGGAACAAGAAATTAATAACAAACAATAATTTTTGCCTCTAGAAGTACTTATAAAGACCAAATAAATTGTCTCTTTCAATATCATTGCTTCCAAAACGATTTTACCCACCAAGTCATCCGTCTAAAATAAATTATTATAGAGGAACATTACCCTCACAATAATTGTTTCCTAACCCAAATTATTTTCACAACATGCCAAATTGGTCACCAAATTTTATTTAGTGACTAGCCTAGATTATCATCTATCATTCTCAAGAAATTTATTGCACATAAAATAAATATGAATAAATAAACATTTAAATAAATAAACAAAGTGTGGACGACTTACCTTAGATAAAGAGGGGTCAGGATTTAATTTTAGAGGAAACAAAGAGTGGTCGGGATTTGTCCAGGGATAGGATGTGGGACTGGATCTCTCTATGGATAAGATAGATGAACGACTGTTGTTTTGTTTTGACAAAAGACACAGCCGTCCGAGGGCATAGTTAGTCATTTTATATTTGTAAAATCTTTTCGATGTTGTTTCAGGCAGAAGAAGAGAGGGGATGTGCAGAGAACAATCTCATTATCGATCTAGGTTCCATTTTCTTCTTTGTCTTTCAGTTGTTATATTCAAATGTAACCTTAAACAGAGAACTCGTTGAAGATACATAATCAGATAAGCATTTGATATAAATCTTTATTTCGTTATTTTCTTTGAGAAATTTGATTTTATCAGCTCCATATCAGAGATTTCTATTGATATCGGTTGTTTAAGGCATGATCTGAAGTTAGGCACATCCTTTTCTCTCTAGATTTAGGGTTTGTCACTTCATAAAAAAAAAGAAATACTGTTTTGTTCACCTCCGATTAGAATTGATTTTTTTTTTCTAACTAGGGTTTTGATTATAACTAGATTTGGGGTAAAACACATATCACATAATATCAAGGGCATGAAACCAATTCAAGAAAACACTCTCATCTTCGGGTTTACTATGTCCTGATCACTGAAAGCAATCGCAGTTATCATCAATTTGAATACGAAACCATATAAAAACCCTAAGAAAATTACTTCGAGAGTTGAATGGTATACACTGAAATAGTAATATCCTCAAGTATGGCAGCGGGAAGTAAGTTTTCTTTAGCTAAACAGGTAACAAGAAAATCTCTAATAATTTTAGAGTGTTTTAATAGTTATTCTGTGTTTGTTGTTTATAGAGTTCAATCCCAAAAGGTTCTTTCTCAAGGTATTGATGACTCAACTTGGAAAATATCAAGTGTAAGGGGACCAGTTAATCTTAGAAATCTTTGTTTTGCTCTATAAGTTGCTCACTTCAGTTTATATTAAAACAATATGTTATTTTGAACATTTCAGACACATGGGAGAAGTTTGTCTCATAATTCATTACCCCAATGCTGCAGTAAGTTTGATCTCTCTTTCTGCATTTCAGTGTGTCTACTAATCTCAAGTGATGCATATTGGATAAGTAAAGCTTAAACTTTCTATTTTGTATCCTTTTCTATTACTTCCATGTATAACTTGAGAACTCTTGCTGGTTGTAATGTTACTAAATTCATAGTGCAGCTTTACTTTGTAGAGCTATGGTGATATTAATTCATGGTGTTACATATCTGAATTTTGCACCACAAGGACTGAAACACGACATTTTATCTAGCGAAATTCGTCTGATCGAAAATGGATTTACAGCAGATTCTGTCTGTAGAGTATGCTTCAGATAGTTTTTATTCTTGACTGATTCAGGAGGAGGAGGGGTAAGCTATCTCATTTGATTCTTTAGAATGTTGTTTTTTTTTTAATTCTTTTTGGAATGTTGTTATTGACATATTTTCAATTCATATGTAGGTTCGACTACTATATGGCGGAATATTATTTTATCATATAGTAGTATAGTTGATAGCAGAAATATCAAAAGACTATATAAATAGGTGCAGAGAAATTTTATTTCATACTTGACAAAGGAGTTGAAGATGAAAAATTAAGTGTTGAATATTGTAATCATTTGCAGATTCACTCAGTTATATCTATTGCCACATCATTTTTTCTACAACTCGATCTCTTTTACTCAAATTTCGTGAAAATTGTTTCAATATAAACTACTTATTTTCCTATATGATATTATCTTCCCTCTGGTCACTTAAACTATTGATTTGCAATTTACATTTATATTTTTCTTAATTGTCATTCAAATACATATACCATAGGTTTTGACGAAGTTGTTTTTAATCACAGAGTACCATCGAAACGGTTGCAGTATAGGGAGCTTGGAGTGTTGTTATGGCGTGGTTTCACCATTCAAGAGTTTTCAAACCAGTGCTTTGGGAGCATTTCTGATTATGCAATAAATTATTTCCAATTATTATTTCTTTATATCGTTGTATGTTTAAACCCGTGTTACGAAACCAATTATCGTGTATTCATGCTACTTTATTTCTTAGTAGTTCAATAAGAAAATATGATTTCTTTAGTTTTTCTTTTATTTTATTCTGAGAATTGCATTACTGGAGTCGAACCAGGAATGTCGTTAGTGGACATCGACCGGGTTTTGGTTTGTTGTAACGATTCGGTGTATTATAGTTGTCAATAAGTACGAGTTTATACCAATTAAGCATAGTTGATTACATGTCGCAGAAGGACTCAGGATATCTTACTTATGTGACTAAAAATGCATGAATAAAATTGTTTTAAAAAATTATTGATATATGAGGGTCAAGATTTACATTACGAAAAATATCAATTCCCGTGTCGTTGTGGCAAGAGTTAAACCCTAGTATAAGCTAAAATGAAGCTATAGCCAATAGAAAAGATATAGTGATAGTTTTTAGACCCCTGTTTCTCTTGGCTATATTAAGCTATAGCCAAGAGAAAGACCTTACCATAATGCTTAGCCTAATGGCGGACAAGTTTTTCCACTGGCGCGTAAATTTTTAAGAGCAACGGTTATGGGTAGAGTGTTCTCCTTCAAAGTGAAGGAGTTTCACCCAAAAAGAGCCAATTAGACTCTATTATGAGTAGATAAAAGACGCTCTTTCACCCAAAAACTATCACCCACTCATTCAACCGAAGGAGTGCTCGGCAGCCTTCACTAGATGGGTGAACATCAGCCGTCTGGGTAAAAGTTTTATCCAACGGCTCTGATAGGTGTATCCAACGGTTGTCATATGTTTGAAAGCCATACGGGGGAACTCCCCCGTCTGGCTATTTTTTAATTAAAAAAAAATGTTTGAAAGCTAGACGGGGGAACTTCATCCGTCTAGCCTCTTTTTTCTCCACTGCTCATAGTGCAAAAAACACTCCTTCAACTAGTCATTCCTCCATTTTGAAAGGGATAGAGTATTAAAACACTCTATCCCATAGCCCTTACTCTAGGGAGCGTTGTTTTCCTCATTTGAGGGAAAATTGATTGAATACCTTCAAAGATTAAATTATGCTGCTTCAGAAAGTCACCGGAATACCCTTCAAGGTTAGATTAAACTGCTTCAATGTCACCTATACAATAACACCTTTGCCAATTCTGGACCGTGTGGCTTGGCTTCACAATATGGTATATGACAGGGAATGCTAATTCTCCACCTCTATGTATCTTTTCAAACCTTAATCTAAATGAGTTAATTTAATAATCTGGCGATTTTAGGAGCCGATGAAAAATAGTTTGGGGCTATCAATAAGATAAAATAGGATCACTAAAAGTAATTCAACACACCCCTTATTTTTATATTTTTGATAATAGCTAATATATCCTTGATTAATTAGCGTTAATTAATCGTATTAGTTGTTAAATTAGTTTAATTATAATTAATTGTTTTTTTAAAAAAATATTTACTTATTTATTTTTAAATTTTTTTAATAAACTTTTATTTAAAAAAAAACTGATAATCGGTAGTCTGTAAACTACCGATTATACAAATAGCCCCAAAACATATTTTTTTTCCAATTTTGAAATTTTGAAGTCCAATAATAGGTAGATTAATGAAGTTCAATATCTACCGATTATGAAAATAGCCCCAGATATTAAAAAAATTCATAGTCAAAAAATTTCAAATTTTTCTATTTTTACAATCGGTAGTTTTGGCAGATCAGATATCTACCGATTAAAAAATAGCTTCAAATATAAATTTTTCCAAACTCATAAAATTTTGAATTTTTCTACATTCACAATTGGTTGTTTCGACAAATCATATATCTACCGGTTGTGAAAGTAGTTCCAAATATAAAATTTTCAAAAATTAGAAACTTTAGAATTTTTTACATTCACAATCGGTAGTTTCGACAAATCAAATATCTACCGATTGTGAAAGTATCCCCAAAAATAAATTTTTCAAAACTTAAATAATATAGATTTTTTCTACTTTTACAACCGGTAGTTTCGGCGATTGATATATCTACCAATTGTGAAAGTAGCACCACACATAAATTTTGCAAAACTTTGAAAATTTTAAATTTTTCTACTTTCACAATCGGTAGTTTGTGGTTTACATTAGCAACTGATTGTAGTATAATTGGTAGCTAATTAAAATCTTGTACTTCTGATTATAGTAGGATAACTTGATTTTTTTTTAAATTTTTTTTTAAAATTTTTTAATTTAATTTTGGATTAATAAAATAAATTAAAATAAAATAAAATATAAATTGAAAAGAAATAGTTTAAGGTTGAAAGGGTAGAAACGTAAATTGAACTAGTGAGGGTAACTTAGTACTTTTACCATTTTTAAACACTGCTTATCTTTTATCTTTGGATGAGTATAAATAAGTTGTCCTAAATTATTATTTTTCAGCCCCAAAATCGCCAGCTTTAATAAATGGGTGATGTAGAGCCTTTTTTTCCTTAAAAATAATAATTCCTAATTATCTTACTTCTTAGACGGTGACGATTTTTGTTTTGAAGCATAGACAGTGACGTAATGTAAATTATTTCAATAAATACGAATAGCTCCTAAAGCAGATACTTAGAGAAAAATATTGTACCGATCAATGTAGTCAATCTCGGCCGAGATATCACCGATAATACCGGTTTCAGCACTCACCCGAGACGAGACACACTATATCGCCGATACGGTATTTGGTCGATAATCTCGGCCAAGATGGACCGAGACGAATTAGCCGAGATGGCCGATATTAGGATGGGAGGGTTTAAAAAAACAAAACAAAAAAATGAATTTCCTTATTCCAGGGTTTATAATTATTGCTCATGTTTTATGGGTTTCATCTTAATTTCATGTCTCAATGTTCGAATTTCCATGTTTGTATGTAATTATTATTTCATGTTCAATAATCGATGATATGATAGCAATTCTCTTAGGTTTGAGTTTTGCAATCCTGATTTTGTATGTAGGTTATATCAGTTTTATACAAATATCGGGTTTTTGGTGATATCCTGAGTTTGTTTGGTGATATTTTAGAAGAATGAATACTAATTTTATATTTTAATAAATGCAATATATGAAAAACGCTTGATATAAAATTATATGTATAAAATTTGGAACCGAAATATCACCGATGTTTCAACGATAATCTCCCTGATATAAAATTGTACCAATATCTCGGTCCCGACCAAGACAAACCGATATATGATATTAACTAAATTGGTATCGATGGACTCATCAACGTTATTTTTTTTTGTATTTGTTCTTTTATTTTTTAAACAAAAGACTTTAACTTAGTAAAATAAGATAAAAAATGTAGCAAATAGTAGAATAAAAGAATTCAGTTCAAAAGCTAAAGGACCTTAGAGTTTTTTTTTTTTTTTTTAAACAAAAGAGAAACCGACAACAAGAAAAGGAGCTACGACACAAGCTGCTCCTGAATACAAAGAGGGAGTTGGGAAGATGCCCACCACGAATGGACATTATGCTGTTTAGCATACGCTGCAAGATTGTGAACCAGGTAATTGACTCTCTTTGGAACAAAGTGAAATTCAACGGAATCCAAATTCAAAGTCTTGGATCTGATCTCATCAATGACATGAGCAAGTGTTGGAGAATATTAGTAACTTGCTGGCAGTCCCCTTCGACAATGATGTTGTGAGCCTCAATTCGTTGGGCAAGATCAAATGCAAGAAGAAAACCGTGAGTTTCAGCAACCAGTGGTATTGTGGTGTTGACAATAGTAGAGCCAGCACCAAGGATGTTTCCACTAGCGTCCCTTGCAATAACAGCTGGAAAAGCCTTATCATCAGCTACAGTCGCGTCCACGTTGATCTTAATATAGTTTACTGGAGGAGCTTGCCAAAAGGATGAGTGTTGCATGGGCTGACCAGATCCCAGATTATGAGTGACTAATTCATTGGCTTCATCCACTTTGCTGTAGTTATTAAACCAGTATAGACCATCGTTAATAATTCCTTGAATATTAATGGGAGTCTTCTCAAAAATCAGTTTGTTGCGTTCCTTCCAAATTGCCCGCCAAATACAGGCACCCGTACAGAAGGTAGCACCACTGTCTTGTTTATCCATCCAATATGTGCAGCAAGCAGCAACAGATCCTTCGGTCAAACGGCTTATCCTGAAATTTAATGGAGACGCAAAAAGAATTGCTTAAGAGACCTGGCATTGCACAAATAAATGGTCATTAGTTTCCATAGCATTTTGACACAAGGGGCAGTCAGTTGAAACACCCAGAATATGGTTTCCAATTTTTGCCAGAACACCAACACCATTTCTGATAACCCTCCACGTGAAATTCTGAATTTTTGGTGCAATATGTTTCTGTCTCCAAAAAGCCTTCCAAGGAAAGTTGTCTTCGTTTCTCACAGATGTTTCTCCAGCATTGTTTCGAAGCAATTTTTGGAAAGATTGGGACGAAAAGTTACCATGGGGGATGTACACCCAAATCAACTTGTCTTCAGTGGTATCTTTGTTGATGTATATCTTCTGAATTTGAGCAGCTTCGTATTCGTCAAAAACACTATTAATAAGATCAGAATTCCATTTGCCTTCTTCTTCGAGGATTAGATCACTAACTTTGTTAATACCATTATGCGGAATAGACGGTTTGAAACCTGGAATCGAAGGGATCCAGGGATCGTTCCACACATTGACTACCTTACCAGCTCCAATCAACCAAATGCAACCATGTTTTAGGTGTTGACGACTCTCCAGAATTGCAGTCCAGGTACTTGAGCATTTCTGTGGTTTTCTTACAATCCAGAAATTATTATTTCGAAGATATTTAGCAGATAAAAGTTGACAACACAAGTATTCGGACTCGAGAGAAATCTCCATCCAACTTTAGCCACCAGCGCTAAATTGAGTTGTTCGTCTCAAATTCCCAGACCGCCCTGGTCTTTGCTCATTGTAAAACCAATTCCAATTCAAGTGATGCATCTTTTTTGTATCCTTCGAACGTCCCCACCAGAAGTTTCTAATCACTTGTGTGAGTTTTCTGATTATTGTTTCGGGAAGTAGGCAGGTGGCCATATAGTAAACTGGAATTAGAGCGAGCACATCTTGAATGAGAACTGTTCTCCCAGCATGAGTTAAAAAATGTTTTTTCCATCCTCTTAGTTTAGATTCAAATTTTTCCACCAGAAACTCATGTGAAGCTATCTTATGATCAGCCTTTAAAATTTTAAAACCCAAGTACTTGTCATCAATCTTCATCCTTTAAACCCCAAACTTATTCATTACTTCCAATTGTCTCACTTCAGGAACTGCCTTACTAAAGAGGACACTTGATTTGTTGTAGTTAACCACTTGGCCAGAGTATTTTGAGTATTCTTGAAGAGTATTAACCAGCATGTTAACTGTGCTGTCATTAAGTTGCCCAAACATCATGATATCATCTGCGAACATAAGGTACGAGACCGAGGGAGCCCACCTATTAATTCTATACCCTGCGTATAATCCATCTGCCTTTATTCTCCTCATGATACTAGAAAAACATTACGAGCAAAGGATGAAGAGAAATGGTGATAATGCGCATCCTTGCCTGATGCCCCTCTCGCTAACAATTTTTCCTTCCGGTTGACCATTAAACAAAATTGAAGAAGTAGCTGTGGTCGTACAATTCATAATTAAGGTATGAGCTTTGCCATGTATACCAAAATTATGTAAGACATTACTAAGAAATACCCAATCCACCCTGTCGTAAGCTTTACTCATATCAAGTTTAAGAGCAAATGAACCAATAATTGAGTTTGAGTTATTCATCGAGTGCACCAGTTCTTTAGCAGCTATAACATTGTCGAGGATTTGTCTTCCCGGTATAAAGGCTGATTGCGACTTATCGATAATAGAATCGAGAAGAGGGCTAAGCCGGCTGGTCAGGATCTTTGTGATCACTTTGTAGATCACATTGTACAATCAATGGGCCTATAATCAGCTGGTGTTTCAGGGTTCTTAATCTTAGGCACCAAAACAAGAAATGAGTGGTTCAAACCTGGTGGCAGTCGTGCAAATCGAAAGCAGTCTTGGATAAGTTCAATGATCTCTTTCCTAACTATGTGCCAACACTTCTTATAAAAGAGAGCTGGGTAACCATCAGATCCCGGAGCACGTAAAGAACCCATTTTCTGTATCACTTGGAAAATCTCCTCTGCACTTGGGACTCTTGACAATGAGTTTCCATCTTCCACACTCAACGACATCTCACTATTAAACCTGAAATCATTAGCACACACAGAAACATCTTTAGTAAAAATACTTTGGAAATGAGTGATTAACATGGTTTTGATAGTATCTTCCTCAGAAGTCCAATTTCCATCTTCATTCTTCATGGCTAAAATTCGATTTTTACATCTCCGATGAAGGACAGAAAGGTGGAACACTTGCGTATTTTTATCATTGTTAGGCACCCACTGGGATTTATTTCTACGTTGCCAGTATATTCTTTCTCTATCAATGAGAATCTTGATCTTATCTTGGATGATTCTTTCTTCCTCTCTATATCGTACAAGTGAGCTTTGGATTGAACCTCAACCAATTTCTGTTTTTCTGCTTCAAGTTCTCTTTCAATATTGCCGGAAGTATCTCGGCTCCATTTAGTGAGTTTTTTGCTTAATGTGGAGAGTTTATCTGTAGTTCTACCACAAGATTCATCCCAAGCTTTCTTTGCTACTTCCAAGAACTGCGGATGCTTGGTCCAGTGTAATTCAACTTTGAATTGTTTTTTTCTTTTGGGTTGCTTCCTCCAAGTGTTTAGTAGAATCGGAGCATGTTCGCTATAAATTCTTGGCAGATGAAGGCAGCGGCTTCTGGGAATTGTAATCTCAAGGAGGAATTGCACAAGGCTCTATCTAATCTCTCATAGATGGGAGGTCTTTGAGAAGCATTATTACACAAACTGAAGGCTGGACCAGCGAAACTCAAATCAAAAATATCTCTATCTCGCAAGAGATTCCTGAATTCTCTACAGCTGATTTCAGTGTTTCTTGACCCCCTTGTTTCTCGTGAGGTGATATTAGAACGTTCAAATCTCCAATTATACAGTAAGGGGAGTTAATGTGAGCAACCAGATGCGAAATACCTTCCCAATAATCATTTCTGTTCTGATGTTCAGGTGGACCGTATAAGCACAAAAGTTCCCATCTGGGCACACTCAAATGTTGCTCTATGCTGCATCTAATAAGATTGGCATTACCAGATATAATGTTAAGTTCCGTATTTCCTTCCCACAAGAGTAACAATCCTCCACTTCTTCCAATGGCTGGAATATAGTGATAGTGCTTATAGTCAAGCATGTTGCAAACGCGAATGCTATTCCTTTGATTAAGCCGAGTTTCAGATAAGAATAGAATCGATGGTCTGCAAGCACGAAGGAATGATTTTAGAGTTTGAATTGCCGTGTCATTCCCCAACCCACGGCAATTCCAAGACATCACTAACATTGAACTTGCAGCTTTTGGGATCAGCTGCCAGAACCCTTGAATAAGTAGAGATATTAGTCTTGGATTTGATAGGTGATTCACACTCCATAGGAGAGCCATGTCTCCTTGCACCTGAGATTTTGCTGCTAACAGAAGATGATTTTGCCTTGCCATTACGAGCTGCTCTTTTCCAATGTTTTTGAGGGTTTGGGGATGAAGGTGGGGTGGAGTTAAAGGTGAATGTAGAAGGGTGTGCAGATCGTTGGTCAGTTGAGTCTAAATCAGTTCGGTTAGACAGACCTGGTTCATGGTAGGTTAGGGCAATGTAGTCAATCTCGGATCTTGGTCGCGTCGCGGCCGAGACCTTGACACCTTGACACCTTGATCTCGGGGAGATTATCGGTGAAATATCGGATAAGTGTAAATGTTAGAGTTATTACAAATATACTACATAAACAGAAATTTTAAGAAAGGAAAACAAATAATGAGTTAAACAATGCGCATATTACAACTCTAATTTTAAATTTTAAGACCAAGTTTGACCAACTCTAATTAAACAACAAGCTATGTGTTGGAGGCAAAAAAGAGATGGTCACTCAGGCAATAACACAAACATGTTATGTGCCATCATTCGGATGCCAAACATTCAGTTCATTCATCAAACAAAAATAAGAGTCAACCTAAACCAATTTTTTCTAAACAAAGTGTTCGGTAATGACTCCTGAACTAGTGTTCCTATCATGTTCACCTCTTCAATGCACGGGTCATCTAACTGGTGGTTTCTTACTAATATTGAAAATATTTAGCTCAATAGTCATATTACCAAAAGATAAGTTCATAATACCATTTCGACAGTTAATGATCGCACTAGATGTTGCTAAAAACGGGCGACCTAATATCACAGGTATCTGATTCTCTGGGTTAGGGACAGGTTGGTATCAAGGAAAACAAAATCTACTGGATAAATAAACTTATCAACCTCAATAAGAACATCCTCTATGACACCACGAGGAATTTTCACAGACCTATCAGCTAACTGCAATGTCATCTGAGTAGGTTTCGAATCACCAAGTCCTAGCTGGAGGTACACATGGTACGGTAGTAAGTTCACACTGGCTCCTAAGTCAAGTAAGGCTCTCTCAACATGGTAATTACCTATTGTGCAAGAAATGGTTGGGGAACCTGGGTCTTTGTACTTAAGAGTTGTATTGTTCTGGATAATTGAACTCACATGACTAGCTAAAAAGGATTTCTTTTGTACACTAAGCTTTCGCTTTCGCGTGCACATGTCCTTAAGGAACTTGGCATAAGGAGGAATCTGCCTAATTGCATCTAATAATGGAAGGTTGATCGTGACTTGCTTAAAAACCTCCAGTATGTCATTAAAGTTGGATTCCTTCTTTGTGGGTGCTAACAGTTGTGGGAATGGGGCTCTGGGCACAAAATTTGGCTTATGAGGAGCTACCTCAGGCTCTTTAGAGACTTCATCAGTCTATTCATCTATTGGATCAGAAGGGTGAACTACAGTATGTTCACTATCAGGTACGGTTACCTTGTTATCTACCACTTTACTATTCCTAAGGGTTCTAATTGCATTCACATGATTTGATGATTTCTTACCGGAAGATATTTTATGAACTCCTTTAGGATTGGGTTGGGGTTGACTAGGAAACCTACCTTTTTCTCTTACTCTTAAAGACTCAGCGATCTGACAAACCTGGGTTTCTAAATTAGAAATAGCCTGACTATTAGCCTGAACAATCTTTTGATTTTCTCGTAAACTCTGGTTGACAAACTGCTAGAAATCTTTAGTATTCTGAGTCAATGAGGCAACAGACTCAGCTAAACTCATTATCGTTTTATCTATCGGACTCTGAAATTGTGTTGGTCCAGAAGGATTCTTATCATAACCAAAACCTGGGGGAACCTTAGAATTACTAGACTGACCTTGACTCTGGCCCTTGGACCAAGAAAGGTTAGGATGGTTTCTCCAACCAGGGTTATAGGTTTCTGAATAAGGGTCGAACTTCTGATGATTATCAAACCTAGTGTTATTATAAAGAGCATGGGATTGCTCTTCAACAGTCTGTCCTTCCAAAAATGGTTTGGGATCAATACTACTAGATCGACTCAGTTCTAAAGCTTCTAACCTTTTCGATATAACCGCTATTTTGGCATCCGATTCAAAAGATCCTTCCACCCTATTAACATTCACTCTACTTAGAAGAATTGTTCTCTGGGGCTCCCTACTACTTTCCCACTGTTGGGTTTTATCGGCGATTTCATTCAAAAATGTCATCGCGCCATCGACAGTTTTATTTTCAAACCCACGTATGCATAAAGACTCAACATGGTTGTTGTCGAATAATCTAAACCCTCATAGAGGATCTAAACTAGCCTTACTTTTTCTAAACCATGATCAGGACATTGAGATAATAAGTCATTGAACCTTTCTAAATACATATATAAAGATTCTCTCTCTTGTTGAGCAAATGTGCAAATGTGCTGCCTAATAGATGATATTTTATGCCTAGGGAAAAACTTCTGGGAAAAGGCAGATGTAAGTTATTCATAGGTTTCAATTGACTCGGAAGTTAAACTATATATCCAAGATTTGGCTTTGTCTCTTAGCGAAAAAGGAAACAGTCTAAGTTTCAATGATTCATCATCTAGGTCCTTGATCCTGATGGTACTACATATTTCCTCAAAATCCCTAACATGGAAATAGGGGTTTTCATTTTCTTTCCCTAAGAAGATTGGGAGCATCTGTATGATCCCAGGTTTCAACTTATAGTTTGTTTTAGTATCATCTAACTTGATACATGATGGACGAGAACTCCTAGTCGGGTTCAACAAAGCTTTTAAAGTTGCCATTGCTTGCTCTATCAAAGGACTAGAAGTAACTTCTTCACACAAAGTCAAGTTTTCAAAATCAAAAACAAGGCCCTCAAAAGAAGAGTCTTCGAGGTCAACATATGCACCATTCGAGGTTCTCGTTTCTAGGTAGATGGAAACATAACTCTTATCTAAGGTGAACGGTGTTTCCCATATTCGTCTGGGGTAGAGTTTCCATCTACCTAGAATGGTTAGTGTCATCCTGAATAATTCACATGTTTCTAAATTTTGAAGTTTCTTTATTGGCATCAATTTTCGGAAACTCTACCCCCAAACCTAAATTTAACATTGTCCTCAATGTTTCAAACCGTGCAACCTAGAATGGTATGCAATAAATATAAATAAGAGAAACAAATGTGAATTAAAGAGAAGGGATTGGAACGTCTCACCTGATTGACGCAAGAAAAGCAGTATTCTCTGTAATACACATCAAACGATAGTAATAACAAAGAACACCAAAAATAAAAATAAACAAAAATCCTAAAAAATAAAAACAAGAAAATAAAAATCTACCTACTGGATATATACAGATAAAATCCCCATATACTAATAACCTGAAAATTTGGGGATCAACCTAAAATACAATATATGCAAATGACAGTTTCACAATTATATTATTGTGACACGGTGACACTGAAACTATCAAAAAGAAGTGAGTACCCCCAAACCTAGTATTCACGACACTCGGAAGTTCGTAAAGAACATATTATGGGGATAAAATATGGATTGGGGAAATATCAATCGGTTTGTGCACGGTGTCAGGAACAGGCAAGTCCTCTGGATATTTAGATGCAAAGTGATCCAACAAAACTTGAGAAGCACATAATTCTAACCCTAAATTAGGCAACTTTTGGAAGTCTAGGGGTCTAGAAGAAACCTCTAAGTCGGGTGAATGATCTTGTGAGATAGATTCATCTATAGAATTAGGAAAATCATCTACATAATCATCCACAGGGTCATCTATATGTTCTGTTTGGAACTGAGAGTCACTACAAGATTGATCATCATCATCAGCATATAATCTTTGGATTGCCAAGACTCTCAATCTTTGTTCCAAACTAGACGGTGTGTATTTATAATACTTCTCATATATCATTAGAGGATCATCGTCACTTACCTCAGGTGAAGCAAGCACTTCGTTATGCCATGGCTGTATTAATACTTCCCCCATTTGTCATTTTTTTTCGTTTCCGACGAAAGATTCATACAATCCAAAAGATTCATTTTCCTCGTAAAATCAACCTCATGGTATTGGGGTTGATACTTAGCTGAATAACCACCAGAAAACCTCTTGTACAGGCTTCTCCGTAGAGAAAAGAAAAATCCCCAGCTAAGCCTGCCTCCTTCTCTCATCCCCAAAAAAGAACCTAGCTCTTACGCTTTTATACCCTCAAAAACTCCAAACTGAGTCCGACCTTTCAGAGCCTGTTTCCTTTTTATACTTCTTTTTAGCCTCTAGATTTGACTGTAGGCCTAGGTATTCTATATCCCAACCAACTGGCCTTCCACCTTTTTCTCCATTAGTTGTCCTCAAACACCTAGCCCACTAACTTCACCCAACAGTCACCTAGGCTATACCCCACCTATCATGCCAACACTAGCTAACTTTTGTGCACTAATTCTCTTAATGCCACCAAGAGAAAGTCCAACACTCTCTTATCCCTGTATACGTCCAAACAAATCAAAGTTAACACCTCAGCTAGCCAACATCCCTACTCTTTAGGTCAGCCTTTTTTTCTCTAGCTATTCGCCTCAACAACGCCTACCCAACTCCATACTTCTCAGTTCAGTACAAAAGAAGTCTCTGACGCACCTACTGCATACAACAGACTCCTAGCTGTCTCCTTCTTTTCTTTAGCCTCCTACCAATCACGTGAGAGCCGAACAGAAACTGTTTCCAACCGTACTTAGCTAGTAGTTCATGACGCCTTACTCTAGCCAATACTCAATCACTGCCTGACTTATAAGAGGCTTTTCTATTTAGACCTTCAAGATAAGTGAATGAAACCTCAAGCACACGAGAGAGGTATGCAACAACTCTCGTACAGGCAGTTGTTGGACAGTGATCAGGAGCCATTCCATCTTCAGGTGATCGATAGTCTGTGGGCTTCTGTTCAGCAGAGAGTAACCTCTCCACCTCATGTACCAGTATTTTTCTTCTTTTAATTCACATGTTGTTGCTCTTTTAATCGAATTTCAGGCTCCATCACGCAGCTAACTAAAAGCACTGCATCGACACTAGTATTTTAGCCCATTTAACCGTATTTAGTCGTAACTTCGAATTTTATGTAAACCACCTATTAAAACAATAAAATGATAAATTATAATAAATTGAAGCGCTAACAAGTATAGATTAAGTGGTAAAAATATATGAATTAAGTGCTTATCACCCAGCATGACTCATCAAAAGAGAACACAACTATTTAAGAAAAACCATTTTTTCCATTTTAATTCAAGCAATTAATAATAAAAGAATTGTAAAGAAAATATAGATAAAATAGACATACCAATTAATTATTGGAAGAAAGGCTTCCTCCGTCACCCCAGTGATGGTGATTAGCTCGTTGTATTTGAAACGCACTCAAAATATAGTTTCATTGCTCGAAAAGTGCTTACAATGGTTAAAAAGAAATAACACAGAAGTCTTGATATGCTTATAAGCGTTACAGACGATGTGGTTCTGCGTTACAGAAGAAGGAAAAGAGAACAGAAATAAAAAACAGACCGTGTGTGCACTGGAATAGAACGGCTGAAGCAGCTGCGTATATGACAGTATGAACGACAGTTTCCTGATGTTGTTTTCTGCACTTCATCTTCTCTACAGCAGCAGAAATTCCTCTTCCTGATTTTTTTTTGGTGATTCTGGCTGCCTCCCTCCCCCTATTTCTTCACTTCTATTCGGTATATATAGTGTAAGCAAACCCTAGAGAGTCTTCTAAGTCGATTAGAACTCTTAAAACGCGTCCAACTCAATCTCAAATTCTTTGTTATCCCAAACATACCCGGACTCCATTTTTCCGTCTAAGTTCAATGCCGTGTCCAATTCTTTCGGCCAAGACACGTTTGTGACGTGTGTTTAACTTAGTATAGATATCTAATTCACTTTGGGTGAATTTTAATTACCCAACTCTCCCAAAATCTCGTAACAGAAGTGAACAGAACTTTTCTCACGATAGAAGCTTGTAAATCATTTAGTTCATGAGAGTGTCAAGCACAACCCTCTCATAAAGCCGCAAGAGGTTATGGATTATATTAAAGTTGGGAGAGGGATCAACATCAAATATCACCACGCATATCATGCATTAGACTTATCGCATCAAATAATTTTTGGTGACATTGCTTGGTGGGTCACTGCTGTTGGGGAAACCAACCCAGGGTCTTATATTGATTTTGACTTCAACGACGCAACAAAGAGATTGAACAGACTTTTTATTTTCTTTGGAGCTTGTAGAGACGGTTATAAACTTTGTCGTCCAATGATCTTTTGTGATGCGATATTTCTTACGGGGAAGTTTAAAGGAGGTCTAATGGCTGCCACATGTCTTAACGACAATCAAGGTAACTTTTTTATATGGTACATATTTGATATGTAACTGTTTTTTATGTTCCAGTACAAAGAGAAATATAGTCTATTTTCTGGTACACATCAATATATAGTGTAGGATCATACACATCATACATAAAGTACATATTGATATACACTGTAGGTATAACATAATTTGAAGGTGCAGACATGAAGTACATATTGATATGGGCTTTATATTTTTTTTCCAGGTTTTTATCCTTTTGCATATGCATTAGTTCCTAGCGAAGATAATGATAATTGGCATTGGTTTATGGACAATCTTAAAAAAGTTGTGGACCATCGTCGCATCACCTTTTTACTGACCGAGGTGAAGGTTTGTTGAATGAAATTCCTGAAGTTTTCCCTGATTCTTATCATTGTTATTGTTTTTTCCACTTGAAAAAAAACTTACCCATCAGTAAGTCTGATGAAAAATATAAAGAAGTGATGGACTGTTTCCGAAAAGCAACATATGCGCTTTCTCCAACAAGATATGAAGAAGGTCTTCAAGAAATGGTTTATCTAGGAAGGCCTTGAGTTGTTGAATACTGTCGTAACATTCATAGGAAAAAGTGGTCTAGTGCATACTTCCCAGGCTGTAGGTATGGTCAGACTTCTTCAAGCATTTCCGAGTCTTTTAATATCTGGATTCGCCGTAAAAAGAAGTTACCTCTCTGCGCTCTCTCTGACACAATCAGATTTTTATAAGTTTCTTGTAACACTACAAGTATATATGTAGTATTTTTTTAATATGCTCCACCAATCTTCTTCAAGTACATATTTTTTTTTTTGCACTATGTATAATATGTTTGTTGTTTTAAAATTTTATTTGTCGTGTAGGCTACGGGTGATGGAGTTGATGTCTTAACGTCGTGAAGAAAGTCTTTTGATGGATCCGAAACTCTTAACCTTTGTGTATCAAGCCTTGCTTGAACTACACATTCAAATTGGTCGTCCTTGGAAAGTTAGTCAGTCATATGCTCACGTGTTTGAAGTTCATTCCCCAAGGTTAGTTTTTTAGGTAACATGCTCTTTTGATGTGAGATATCCAATAAACTAGTTTCTTATGGGTACTGCAGAAAACATATCAAATATGTATTGTACAGATTATCTTCTTGGGTTTGTGTAGGGAAAATATCAATATGTATTATGCAGATTATATTATTTTTTGTTTGTGTAGGGAAAATATCAACATATACTGCGTAAATAATATGCTTGGTTTCTTGTGTGCAGGTCTCATATGGTATATCTACAACAAAAGAGTTGTACTTGCCAAACATGGTGCGTGTATGGTTTTCCTTGCTCTCATGCTACTGCAGCTATTGCTGCATCTGGGGGAAAGTTCCTTGATTATAACGACGAATACTTCAAAGTTAGTTGTTATCGCCATCTATATTCAATCGCTATTAGACTTGTTCATAATCACGACAGGTAAGTTTTTAAGCATTACATATTGATATTTTTTATGCTAGTATCATACGTGAGAATGGTTTTAAGCAGTACATATAAACCATAAACTAGAATTTTCATAGTACATATTGATATTTAGTGTAACATACATCAACAAAAACTGCACATGAATAGTAGATTTTTCTTATTTATGTTTTTCAATATACCACATGCCTGATGAGTATACCGCAGAAGATACTATTCTACCACCAATAGTAGTTAAGGCTCCTCCAGGAAGAAGAAAAAAGAACTGCATCAAGAGTGCATGGGAGAGGAGCAAAAAATCTTGTTATATGTTCAAATTGTAAATTGAAAGCTCATCACAACAAGGATACATGCAATGTTATCCGTCAGTACAAATATACGGATGAGAATTAATTTCATTACAGGTTTTTTTAGTACATTTGGGATTTAAATTCTTTTAGAAGATACTTGTCACATTTTTTTAGGTTTCTTTTTTCAGAACTTGTTTGTGTGCCAACTGAATTATGTTCTTAATGACAGAACGAGAATTTGATGATATAAATCTTATATTTTGCTCAATCTTTACAGATGTATGAACATGTGGTTGAATGTCATTCACTATATACGGGGGTTAAGGGGGCAGCACCCCCTCGTTATTAGTGATTTTTATTCCCAATACATTTTTCTTTTATTTAGTAATCTTGTAGTTGTTATAAAAACACAAAAAAATGCACGTAAACAAAGTAATTTTTTAAATTCATACCAATATGTACTTCATAGTACATGTCAAATGTGCTTTTTTTGGAATATGAATCTATTGGTTCAGAGTTTCAGAACAAAGTACATATCAATATGTACTTCCTAGCACATATCAATATGTTCTGCCCTTTTACATAACTCTAATAATAAATAGAAACCTAACAATGCTAATAAAGATCATCACACTTATATATAAAAACATAATAAGATCCTGATATAAGTATATAAATCCTTATCAGTTCAATAACTAAAAGTAAAGTTCAATAAGTAAAAAGAAAGTTATTGCAGTACATATCCATATCTACTCTGCGGAACATTTATTTTCATTTGGAGAGGTCCCAACTGATTTCAGGCGGAGTGGCTGTCAACAACCTGCATGCTAACTTGATTCTTTTCTTCTGAATCTTCTTCATCAATTGTTCGTCATCTCCTAAACTTTTTCCATCACGATCAATCTTTGATCTCCTCTTGATAAAATGCATTATATATAAAAGGCAGTCTTGCCACATTCCTGCTGTGGACACCCATAGTCAGTCAACCTTAAGTTGCTCACCTTCTCTTTCTGATTCTCATCCAAGAACTGATTGATTGGATTGAACAAGTATTCATACATTTTTTTGGCATTCTCGTAAAAATGATCCCTGAACGCTACAGACGAGTTATAATGGATGAATTTCTGGTTTCAAACTCAGACTCGAGTAGTTTCCAATGCTTGTTTCCATGGCACATGGGTACAAGGATCTTCTCGATGTCGTTGCCCATCGTCAAGATTGGCATAATAATATCAGTCACTTTTGCTCCCTGTAAAGTCTCTGGTTTGTCGACATGATATTGAGAATTGGTAATAGGTTATTTCACAAAGTATAAATCAATATGTACTTTTTTTCATATCCAATGTTCAAAAGTATAAAAGAAGAAAAAACACATACCCAAGCAGTTGGATCCAGGTGCAACACCTTTAAGTATTTTCTTCTTCCTCAGGATTTGCTTGGTCCTCTTTAGACGCCACTTAAAGCTTATACTGAGAGTTGTTGAGAAGATCTTGCTTTAATGCTCTGTTGAAGATCAAATCTTCCATTGTACCCCGTTGACGTAGATACCACCTACATCCTCTACTGTCCAAGCAACCGAGCTGCACATTTGTAACAAAAATACATATTAAAGTAAGTTTTTTTGATATGTAATGCAAAACTTACTGGATTTAAAAGTAAAATGAAAGGTAGAAAGTACTTATATTCTCTTTCCTTTCTCAAAGTATGGAAGTAGAATCGTTATTTGTTCATCTGTCATCTTCTCATATAGTGGTGACTTCTCAAGATCCATGAACCTCATACAAGGTTTCTGAGCTTTACGATCTTTATTGTTCTTTCCTGTCTTTATTGTCTTTTTTCGTTGGTTAGTTTTTGACTTCTTCTTTTCAGAAAGCTTACTTCCACTATCAAATAATGGAACAGTCTTCTTTGCTGCATTCGCACGAGTTACTCGCCTGCCTACTTGTTCTCCAGTTGGTACTGACTTCTTTGCAACAACCTTTGGTTTTGCTTTCGCTTTGACAGTAGTCATCTTGGCAAGTTTGGTTGCTAGTGGCACGTCGCTTGACGTTTGGGTGGTTGTAACTTCATATTCCTGCATTTTTGAATCCAGATTTTTAGTGCTATATTTGAATAATATTTTTTCAAACAAAGACAAGAAAGGTAAATTACCACAAGTAGAAGATATACCTTTGGTTCATTTTCCTGCTCAGGTGTGACTTGATTTGCATTCGTCTCAGGTGTAAGTTGGTTCAGCTCAGCTGTAACTTGTCGAACTTCTACACGTCGCAAATCATATCCAAATAAATTATCAAAATATTTACGAATATCAATCACAAATAGAGTATGGATTGAAACACTACCATTATTTTGGATGAGAGATGCATATTCTTTATCATAAACTCCCTTGCTAGAAATGGCTAAGTCCAAAAATTCTTTAAATGTGAACTTTTCAATGTCTTTCATCTTCGTCATCTCAGTAAAAAAAGGTACTTTCGTGTCCATGAAGCTGTCGACCAAGGTTTCAACGTCTTGTTCATCAGGGTTCTACGACATCCCTTTAATAGTTTAAATACTCTGGTCTATAGCTTCAATCACCTTTTTTCACTACTTCTTGTTGAAGTCCAGCTAAATCATCCTGCAACCATAGAGTTTTTTTTATGATAGTTAAATAGATATTGATATGTACAGTTATATTGATAAACACATTTCTAACAAAGAGTGAAACTAGCCGGTATTAGTTACCTGTGTGTTGCTTTTCTCTTGCATCTCTTTGACCTCTTTCTCCAAGTCAGATTTAACCCATTTTTTAATAATAAAAACATCAACACCATAAAATTTGTGCAACGAAGGTGGTGTTGAAAATGCAATATTATATGGAACCCTTTTTACAGTGGTGTCACTCAAAACATTTTTTTCATCTTCTGTTGGAGTAGTCGCAATTGGCACTTCTTCTGCTGGAATCTGAACAAATGGATCTCCCAAAACTACTTCATCTTCTATTTTGTTTTGCAAAAGAGGATCTATTGGAGTAGTAGGAGATGGGAATTCTCCTGTTGGGTCAGTACCCAAATGAGTGGGACTCCCATCAATTGAGTCTCAAAACTCTTTTTCATTTTCAGGTTGCAAGGGATAAGCTTTCATGTATATGTCATTAAACATTTGCAGAATCTTTGATGCATTAAGCGGTCTATCTTCATGCCGCATGGTGTTCGCTTCACCCTATTTTTCAAAGATTGCCTTTGTCAAATCTTCATATCTTGCTTTCCAATTATCTTCCTCCACTTCCTTCCCTGCAGTTTCTTCTTTATCTTCTACCTTTTCAGCTCCACTCTCCTCTTCTGCAAGTCTTCTTGTGATTCTATTCAGAATTTGCTTTTCTTGATTGGTGTACGGAACCTTGAAATTTTCATGGAACTATACCAAAATGACAAAATATGTACTCATAAATATGTACTATAAAAACTAGTTTTTTCATGAGGTACATATCAATATATACTGTAGGAAACATCATACATTCAATACATATCATTATATATTGTAGGATAACAAACATCATAAATACAGTAAATAAGTACATATTTTTCTTACCTCATATTCAGTTGTATCAATGTCTTTTTGGAGTGCAGCACATAAGTTTGTCAGATTCCATTTGACAGCTTTTGGAACAAACTTTTTTTTTTCCGGAATCGTCTTTATTTCCTCCGGTTCCAGCAAATAGGTATGCTCTGCATACCAAATCTGTTTTGGAAAAAAAAAATCACCAAAACAAAGTTAAAAGTAAATCATGATTTTTATTGAGTAAACTACTAAAAAGATTTTTAGTACGTATTCTTACCAATAAATAGTTCAGACATCTGGTAGTGTTCTCGACTACATTTACATTGTCATTTAGTGAATTTTCTAGGTAAGGATGTATCAAATTTGGCCATGACACATTCTTTGCAGCCTTGAGATCCTTCACAAGACCAATGTACTTTTCAGTCAACGTATTTGGATCTTTTGTGGTGAAAAAAAACGTGATACACCTGAATAGGCATATAAGCCTTACAAGGTCTTCAACATCTCTCACTTCTTCACTATTTTCCTCACTGCATTCTTCAATATCTTCTTCTTCTTCATTTTCTTCATTCTCTGTATTCTCTTGATCACTCCGACTTTCTTTAGGTTCTTCGTCACTTTGCTTTTCTTCAGATTTTTCAACTTTTTCATTTTCTTTCTTCTTAGTTGCTGGTTTTTTTCTTAAAAGTTTCAAGATTTCTTCTTGTATCCTCACTCTATTTACATTTTTAGTCTTTTTTACATCACCAAAGAACCTTTGGAAGAAAGCATTGTTTCGATATCCACCCCTTGATGTCAGCATCATATCTTCATGTTATCTTTTCCCTGCTCTTGGCATTCCAAAGATAACACATATTTCTTCAGGAGTGGATGTCAGAATATGTGAAACTCCATGCCTTTTGAACTCAAATGTGAGCTCATTAACAACTTTACTTCTCTTATAACATTGTATTAGATTGGTCACGCTGTTTCATTCTTCATCCAGTGATCTACACCAAGATTTGTGTACCAGAATATCAAAAAAAAGGTTCCCATATGATTGCTTACCAATGATCCGCAACTGAGTTTCACTCAACTCAAGCTTTGCATCCCTGATTGCTCTAACTAGTGAGAAAATTCCCATGAAACCACTTCTGTAGATTTTCCTAGCAGGTGCATGTGTTTTTGTCTTCTTTGTGGTTTTTTTGACATTACATATAATGAACACACTTTCAATAACCCTACAATATATCAATATGTACTATAATAGATAACAAAATATATATTTTGATATGTTGATATCTATCTGTTATATCATGAACAAAGTATACATTGGTATGTCCTGATCCAATTCAAGATTAGAACAGAGTATATACCAATATATACTATCTTGTATGCAAGATCTAGATGTTATAATATAAAACAGTATATATCGATATATATATATAGCATGAACAAAGTATATATTGATATGTACTGATCCAATTCAAGATCTAGAACAAAGTACATATCAATATATACTTATCCTGTAATCAAGATCTAGATGCTATAACATGAAAATAAGTATAAACTGACATGTACTGATCCAATTCAAGAATTAAAACTAAAAACCAAGTACATATCAATATATAACCTATGTTGCATGCTAGATCTATGTGCTATAACATGAAAAAACTATATATATATATATATTGATATATGTCGATGATGTATGCTAGATCTAACTCCTATAACATGAAAAAATTATGTTATATATTGATATACACCGATGATTAGAATCAATACCTTTTTTACCAGAAACAACAACACCTTCTTCTTCTTCTTTGATGTTGATAGAGAATGAACAACAAGAGATTTCGTAAGAAAAGCTTTCTTCTTTGTAGATGGAGAATCAACAACAACAGTTTGCTTCTTCTTCTTCGATGTTGTTGGAGAATCAACAACATTAGTGTTTTTCCTTCTTTTTTGATTTTGGTGGTAGAGAATCTACAGGAGAAGCTTTCTTCCTCTTCTTCGATGGTGGAGAATGAGGAGTATCTTGTTCTTCAAGTACTGTTTCTTTTATTCTTCTATTGATTTTCCTTTTGGTACCCATTTTAGGTTACTGACGCTAGATTTCTCTCAACGGTTGAAGGCGGCGAGAACCCTCACAATGTTAAACCTTAGTGAGTGCAGTAAAGTTGCTGAGTAGCTTAGGTTCAGTTGCAGTAAACTGTAGAATGCTCAAAGAAGTCTATGTTTCAAAGTGTGCTATTACAGATTTTGGTTTTGTTGTTTGCGTTAGGTTTTTCGATTTGGTTTCAGGTGGTTTCCAAAATCTTGCCCTAGATTTTCAGGTTTAAACGAATTAAAGAAGGTAGCTGAAACTGAAAATTCTGTTATAACAAACTGAGAAGTGGAGGAGGTGGAGTACATGGATGGTTCAAACGTGATGGACATTAAAGTAATTTTAACTTTTCAAAATGTTGTTGGACCTACGGATAATTAGGTTCTCCTGGTGGACTATAGGATAACTAGGTCCGGATTTTCTGGACCAACCAACAAATTACCCGTATGTTTATCCATATGGGGATCATCGGTTTTGGGTACATTACGGTCATCATTACGACCCTCATTGATTTGGAGGCGAGATTGGTGGAAGGAGAATGATGGCGTAACGGATGGACCGTAATTACCACAATGATTTGTTGAAGTGCGAGATTGGTAGGAGAGAAAAGAGCCTTCAGTTACGTGCATGGAATTAAGATCATTTTTCGTTGATTTTGGGTAACTGATGCAATTAATGTTTTGTCATTCGCTGACTTTATGACACGTGGCCTTCCCTGACCTCTGTATTGTTTCAGGAGATATAAGGAATTCATATGGAGGTACTTGAGAAGCCATGGATAGCGCTTGATGCTCAGTAGAAAACTGAGTTCTAGGCTTGAAATTGGCTCTTATGTCTTCAGTGTACCGAGTTATATTCATTTCCTGCATTTGCTGGTAAAACCCCTGAGAGTAATCAAGTCCCAGTTCCTCATTTTTCCTTGACAGAATGGGACATTGCCTCGATACATAACCAAATAGGCCACAAAAGAAACAAAGTTTAGGAAGTTTCTCATATCTAAGTTGTGCTTGTATCATTTTCTTACTCGGTAGAGTCACATTGATGGATTTTCGAAGCCTTTTGGTGATATCAAGGGTAACTCTTATCCTTACATACTTGCACATGTTAGAAAAAATGGGCTTAATCTATTAGTGTTTGTTCTTGGTCTTGGATAAAATGGGCTTAGGACCAAGGGGTCACTAAGGAAAACTAACACATTTTTACTTTTATGAATGAACCTTTAGTCCCATATTGGAGAAACTAAAGATGTTACCTTTCCATATTACTTAGAAATTTGCATCTAAGGGAGGCCCCTTAGGGGTTTAGACTCTTTTGTGTATGGGAGAGGACAAAGGCTATGGGATAGTTGGTACAACCACACATTTCACACGCGCGGTGCTTCGCACCGAAGCACGCACGCCGCTGTCCTTTCGGTCGGGTCGGCTAGGGATCGGGCGCAGGTGTGGGTCAACCAAGACTTATTTTTTTGGACAAAATATTTTAAATTATTTCCTTAAAGAATTTAAACTAAATTAAATTTTGTTATAATGTGGGGGGGGCGTCTAACCCGACAGGTATAAAGTTTGTCATAATGGAAAATAATTTTTGCCCGTTTTATTACTAGTCAAAAATTAAATTTCGCACATAAATTTTGATTAATTATAAAATTAATTTTCATTGATTATTGACTGATTTCTCTCTTATTCTCGCCTATAAAAAGAACCAGAATTTTCCATTTCAACTTACACCAGAAGCAGCTACTATCCTGCCTTCTTTTCCCCTCTTCATGCTTTGTTTTGCGCACTGCTTGTTTACTTCCCTTCTGTTATCTAAATTGATGTTGAGTTCGTTTGAGGGTGACTAGTATTGTGCTTATACTAGTCATAACTGGCAGTTCTATCCTGGACACATCTCCGTTGTGGGGGTATAGCATCTCTCATTCTTAAGCAGTACACGCGGACTATTATGTTGAGGACAATTTGCTGAGCAGGTGGCTATGTCCATTGTGTGTATATCAATTCAGAGATTTCATTAACGTTAACATCTTCTTCTGTTTAGTATTTTTATTGTTGCAGATACAACAATTTTAACACAATATACTTCTTCTGTAACAATGGGTAAAATGATATTGACAAACCAGAAAAATTCAGTGGCAAAGATTTCAAATGATAGCAATCAAAAATGTTGTTCTTTCTGAGTTTTCATATGTTAAATGAATTAGTTCTGAAATCTTTTGATGAGGGTTTGAATCATGCTGGAAATGAAAGGGAGTTGGAAAGTTGGGTTAGACAGAATTATATGGCAAAAAAATCATTTGCTGAATTGCTTAGAAGATGCATTGTATGATTTTTATAATACAAAAAACAACTTTCTGCTTTTGATTTATGGGATGCTTTAGAGGCAAAATACCAAGATGAAACTGCTGGAAGTAAGAAATTCTTGGTAGCTAAGTTCCTGGAATACAAAATGTCAAATAAAAAATCTGTGGTTGATCAATTCCTTGAACTTCAACGTATTATCAATGAAATTCTTGCCGAAGGTATGGTGATAGATGAAACTTTTCAAGTGTCTGCTGTGATTGAGAAATTACCGTCTTCCTGGTCTGAATACAAATGTTGATTGAGACTTGAAACTGCTGAAGTCAGTATGGTTGATTTGTGTAAGAAGATTCAAGTGGAAGAATTACTGTGCTCCAAAAACAAGAACGTATCTTCTGCAAGGGACATGTCCAACAAGGCTCATGTAATTGAACACAAGTCTTCTAATACTGAAAATGGCGACAGCAGCAAGCGCAACCCTAATCAGGCATTGGTAAAATTAAATGTACCTGTTATGTTTGTGGAACTCCTGGCCATATGACAATAAACTATGGAAAACGTAAGGACTTTAATAATAAGAAAAAACAATGCTAATTTGGTTGAATTTGGTGCTACCAAGCATGTCTATGGAAACAGAGATATGTTCACCTCCTATCAGAAGGTAGGGGAAGGGGAGAAACTCTACATGGGCAACTCATCTGCAGCACAGGTTGCAGGAAAAGGCAAAGTTGGGCTAAAGCTCACTTCTGGCAAGACTCTCACATTGAATGAAGTTCTTCATGTTCCGGACATCTGCAAAAATCTTGTTTCTTATAGTGTTTTAGATGATAAGGGTTTTAAACTTGTTTATGAATCTGGGAAAGTTATTGTCACTAAGGGTAAGGATTATGTAGGTAAGGGTTATAAGACTGAGGGTCTCTACAAACTTAATGTAACCTCTGATGAAATGAATAAAATTGATTCTTCTGCTTATGTTTGTGTGTCATTCAATGTTTGGCATGGTAGACTTGGACATGTAAATTATAAGTCAATGCATAAATTGGCTAGCATAGGCTGCATACCCAAATTTAGTTTGGATAATGAATATAAATGTGAAGTATGCGTGGAATCAAAATATGCTAAAAAACCTTTTAGGAAAAATATCCAGAGAAATTCTAAACCCTTAGAATTAATTCATTCAAACCTAGTTGACATGAAATCAGTTCAAAATAGAGGTGGTATGAAATTGTTTGTCACTTTTATAGATGATTGTACGAGGTACTGTCACATATATTTACTTAAAGGTAAGGATGATGCCTTATAAGCCTTTAAGATGTATAAAATAGAAGTTGAAAACAAAATGAGTGCTACCATTAAAACTGTTAGGTCTGACCGTGGTGGTGAGTATGTAATTCCTACAGGAGATTTTTGCATAGAACACGGCATTATACACAAAGTAACCCCTCCTTATTCACCACAATCTAATAGTGTGGCTGAACGGAAGAACCGATCCCTTTAGGAGATGATGAATGTCATGTTAATTAGTTCAGGATTACCTGCAAACTTGTGGGGGGAGGTCGTCCTCTCAGCTTGCTATGTTTTGAACAGAGTACCCTTTAAAGGATCAGACAAAACTCCATTTGAATTATGGAAAGGTAGATAACCTTCTTATGCATACTTTAAAGAGTGGGGGTGTTTGGCTAAGGTTTCCACTCCTCCACCTAAAAGAACCAAGATATGAACCAAAATTGTTGACTGAGTCTTCATAGGGTATCCTGAACATACTACTGCATATAGATTTATGGTTGTAAGTTCTAAAATTTTTGAAATTTGTGTGAATACTATTATGGAATCTAGGTATGCTGTGTTCTTTGAAAATGTTTTTCTATTGAAATATGATTCTCGCATGATATGTGTTGATCCCCTAGATGGCCATTCGACTAGTCGGACATTACCTTTAGAGGAAGATGAATTTGAATTTGATCCTAGAAGAGGTAAAAGACTAAGAACTGGAAAATATTTTGGGCCAGACTTCATAACATGCTTAGCTGAGACTGATCTACATACTTATAGAGAAGCCATGACTTCTTCTGAAGCTCCATGGTGGAAAGAATCCGCCATTAGTGAAATGGATTCCATTATACAGAATGGTAGTTGGGAGATTGTAGATTTACCTCTAGGTTGTAAACCCATAGTTTGTAAATGGATCTTCAAAAGGAAACGTAAGGTAGATGGAACTGTGGAAAAATACAAAGCTAGATTAGTAGCTAAAGGATATAAACAGAAAGAAGGTGTAGATTTCTTTGATACTTATTCACCTGTTACGAGAATTACTTCCATTAGGATGTTAATTGCTATTGCTGCCATTCATAACTTAGAGATACATCAAATGGATGTAAAAACAGTTTTTCAAAATGGTGAATTAGATGAAGAAATTTATATGGACCAACCTGAGGGATTTGTAGTGAAAGGTTGTGAAAACAAAGTTTGTAAACTGAAAAAATCTTTGTATGGTTTGAAACAAGCACCTAAATAGCGGCATGAAAAATTTGATCATGTAATGATTTCTAGTGGTTTTAAAATCAATGAATCTGACAAGTGTGTTTATACTAAACTTGTGAATGATGCATGTCTGATTTTATGTTTGTATGCTGATGATATGCTTATACTTAGTACAAACATGGATGTAATTAATTCTATAAAGAACATGCTAAATGAGAATTTTGACATGGAAGACTTAGGCCCCGCTGATGTCATTTTAGGGATGAAGATTAGAAGAAATTCTAATGGATATAGTCTTAATCAATCTCATTATATTGAATTTGTGCTTAAAAAATATAATCATTTTGATTGTAAACCTGCTTGTACTCCGTATGATCCTTGTTGTAGACTCAAAAAGAATAAGGGTAATGGAGTTTCACAACTTGCATACTCATGTGTTATAGGAAGTCTGATGTATTTGATGAATTGTACGAGACCGGACATTGCTTATGCTGTGAGTAGGTTGAGTAGGTATACCTGTAATCCGGGACAGGAGCATTGGGATGCACTTATTAGAGTGTTAAGGTACTTGAAGTACACTTTGAACTTTTGTTTAAATTATGAGAGATACCCTGCAGTCCTTGAAGAATTTTGTGATGCAAACTGGATATCAGACTCAGAGGATTCTAAGTCTACGAGTGGATATGTTTTCACTCTAGCATGCGGGTCTGTATCTTGGAAGAGTTCCAAACAGACATGTATAGCTCGATCCACTATGGAATCGGAGTTTATTGCGTTAGATAAAGCAGGAGAGGAAGCCGCTTGGCTAAGATTCTTTTTAGAAGACATTCCTTTTTGGCATAGGCCTGTGCCAGCTATATCTATACGTTGTGATAGTCAAGCTGCAATAGCTAATGCTAAAAACAGCAACTATAATGGGAAGTCTATACACATTCGTAGAAGACACAATTCCCTAAAACAACTAATCTCAAATGGCATTATTTCAGTTGACTTTGTGAAGTCTAAAGAGAATATCGCGGACCCTTTGACGAAAGGTTTGTCCAAGGAGATAGTTAGTAATGCATCGAGGGGGATGAGGCTTAAGCTCATCAAATAAACTTGCCATGAAGGATACTCAACCTTGATGACTGGAGATCCCACGATCAAGGTTTTGAATGAGACAACTAATTTGTGGTGGGTTAAAGGAAACATTATCAGAGAATTTCATTCTTTGTCCCTTCCCTATGGTGTAGACCTGATAATGTGACTGCATGTGAATGATGACTTTTTGTTAAGTCTTAATGAGTTTTATAGTTTCACTTTAAGATTGAAGTGGGGTGTAGCAGTAAACACTCTTGATAAAACTCACCTATCTGAATGTGGAAGTGGGCTGCTTCCTATGAGAATTGAGCTGATTCTCTAAAGCCTTCTGAGAAACGGGATACGTCCAGGGCCAAAATGGACATAACGGCACGAACTTGACAGCACCTAGAGTGATATCACGCGTGGAAGTTATTGATGAACTACACCAAACGATGGAAGTTCAAGACATCGTGTTCACTGTCCATCAAGTAGTTCCGGTAATTTCTCACTAAGCAAAGGTTCAAGACCTTATGGACACCTATTGCATATAGTAGTATTTCTCGCTTTCTGATTTCTGATTTTCATCGGGTTTTCATTCATATGGGGGATTGTTAGAGAAAATAGGATTAATCTATTAATGTTTTGTTCTTGGTCTTGGATAAAATGGGCTTAGGAGTCACTAAGGAAAACTAGCACATTTTCACTTTTGTGAATGAACCTTTAGTCCCACATTGGAGAAACTAGATGTTACCTCTCAATATTACTTAGAAATTTGCATCTAAGGGAGGCCCCTTAGGGGTTTAGACTCTTTTGTGTATGGGAGAGGACAAAGGCTATGGGCTAGTTGGTACAACCACACATTTCATACACGCGCGGTGCTTTGCACCGAAGCACGCACGCCGCCGGTCGGTCTGGTCGGTCGAGCTCGGGTTCGGGTCAACCAATCCTTATTTTTTTGGGCAAAATATTTTAAATTATTTCCTTAAAGAATTTAAAACTAAATTAAATTTTGTTTTAATGTAGGGGGCGTCTGACCCGGCGAGTATAAAGTTTGTCATAATAGAAAATAATTTTTGCCCGTTTTATTACCAGTCAAAAATTAAATTTCGCACATAAATTTTGATTAATTATAAAATTAATTTTCGTTGATTATTGTTTGATTTCTCTCCTATTCTCGCCTATAAAAAGAACCAGAATTTTTCATTTCAACTTACACCAGAAGCAGCTACTATCCTGCCTTCTTTTCCCCTCTTCATGCTTTGTTTTGCGCACTGCTTGTTTACTTCCCTTCTGTTATCTAAATTGATGTTGTGTTCGTTTGAGGGTGGCTAGTATTGTGCTTATACTAATCATAACGGACAGTTCTATCCTGGACACATCTCCTCTGTGGGGGTATAGCATCTCTCATTTTTAAGGAGTACACGCGGACTATTATGTTAAGGACAATTTGCTGAGCAGGTGGCTATGTCCATTATATGTATATCAAATCAGAGATTTATTAACGTTAACATCTTCTTCTGTTTAGTATTTTTATTGTCGTAGATACAACAACACCACTTAGCTGATTCACCCTTAGGGATTGGGTGAGGTGTTCCGAACTGAGCAGCTATATGAGAAATAGTCTTCCCATTGAGGATAGTTAGTGGTAGCCCATGAATCTGCACATTGAAGTCTGCATATTGGAAAAGGTAGTCTCTCGGGAGCTTGTTGGGATCACCTATTTCCATTAGCACCAAATCATCATTCAAACTCCATGGAGCGCCTTCGATACCTAAGCACATATCACAACGTAACTCGAATTTAACCATATAAATGCCAGTATCAATCTCTGATAGAATCATCCATCCTGAAGGTCTCCAAATTCTAGTTAGCAGTGTGGAAAGAAACTTGGGATTGTATTGCCTTCCATTCACCATCTTTATCGCAAGACATTATTTTGAGTCTTGATTTACCTCGATGAAATCTGAAGGTATTTCCACTGTTATTGAGTCATCTTCTAACAAACATGCTATTTTGTTGGTAAGATCTTCTAACTCTTCCTGATCTGGTTGAGTATTTGATGGTGAAGCCATTGAACAAGATGATAGAAGAGAGACCGATGAAGACGGAAACAAAAAAAACTCAAATTACACCAACTGATGACCAAATCTTGTGCTACTTGTATAAATATAAGAAAAAGATTAATTGAATCATCCAAAATGACGAGAAAAAATCACCCTAAGAGGTGCAGAGAATATCGTCCCTACTGACGAAGAGAATAAACTCTATTTTCAAATCTTTGATTTAGAAATGCGGATAAGTTTAAAGGACCTTAGAGTTAGAGAATCAGTAAATTTTCGTGATCAAGATTTCAAATGATGTAGCGAAATATAGGGGCTCCCATATCATGATGGGCTCTAATTTTTTTGTCCCAACCAAAGCCCGTGGCTAAGGGGTGATCTAGGGACAATTCAAATGTCAATTTTACCCTTAACCTAATTAAAACTTAAACACACTT
>JAJJMC010011034.1:2195313-2298892 GCA_023531435.1 Papaver californicum | reverse complement strand
AAAAAAAACTAACAGAATAAGTTACGGTTGGGTTTTAACCCAAAACCCAACCGTAAATTCTACTGGATACCACAAAATTGGATTCTCTAATTTGTATGATTTTCAGTTTTTCTTTGTTTGAATGACCCAATTTACCTTCAATCTAATTAAAATGATTGAATAAGTTCACTTTTTTGATTTTGAAACCCAAATTTGTCCTTAAAACTCAATGCTCCAAGGGATGGCTTACGGTTGGGTTTTAAGGCAAAACCCAACCGTAATTATGGGAAAAAAATGGTGTTCTTCATTTTTCTTCGACTTATAGTTGGGTTTTAAGGTAAAACCCAACCGTAATTGGTTAATTCTTCATATTACGGTTGAGTTATTAAACAAACCCAACCATAACAAATCTTTAAACCCCAATAGTATAACTAGGTAAATAGATTTTAAGATTTTTTAATTTCTATCTTGTAGAGAATTGAAAGACGAAGCTAACCCAAAAAAAATGAGGTCAATCGGACATCGTACGAAGGAGTTATAATCAAAACGGTGACATTTTTATTTGTATCCAGGAAGAATTACGGTTGGGTTGGGCCAATAAACCCAACCGTAACTCTGGCCTCTTGAGGCCCAAAATGCTCAGAGTTACGGTTGGGTTTATTGGCCCAACCCAACCGTAATTCTTCCTGGATACAAATAAAAATGTCACTGTTTTGATCATAACTCCTTCATACGATGTCCGATTGACCTCATTTTTTTTGGGTTAGCTTTGACTTTCAATTCTCTACAACATAGAAATGAAAAAATCTTAAAATCTATTTATCTAATTTTAAGATTGAGGTTTAAAGATTAGATACGGTTGAGTTTTGGCTTAAAACCCAACCGTAAATTTTAATTGAATCTTCATCTCCTACATTTGAAGTTACGGTTGGGTTTGTTTAATAACCCAACCGAAATATGAAGAACAAATTAGTTACGGTTGGGTTTGGTTGAAAACTCAAGAGTTTAATCTAGAGGTATCTAAATGCTACTATGGTTGATTGAATCAAAATCTAGGGTTAAAAAAAAAACGACAAAATTTTCTTAAATTTAATCAAGTTTTTCTTCCCACAAAACACAAATTCAAAAAAAAAAAATATTCAAATCATTTGATTAGGTAAAAGATTATGTTTAATTAATCATGATTAGTTTAAATTAATCTTAACTAATTAATGTAATTAAGATTACTAATGAGGGGTGATTTGGGTATTGTGAAAATATTATGGATAAGGGGTTTTTGTGTTTTACTTCATAATGTCTCTATTTCGTCTTATTAGAGGAGCCCCTAAATCAAATTTGGAGCCCCTATATCAGCCTTCCAAATGATAGATATTGTTGTCTCCCTTTGCGACTTAAATCTCAAAGTAGCATGAGGAATGACTAAACTTAACCACTCTTTTGATTAAAAGGAGCCACAACAGCAACTGATCAAGAAGAATTTCTTTTGAAATAACTGATCAAGAAGAATTCTCCATGAGTCATTATGACTTATTTTTGCATGTGACCCTTGAACCGGTGCAACAGCCATCTGCAAGTGCAACTGTTCACTTCAAAGAAAACCCAAAAAAAATGAAAAAAAATAAATCACTGCAAACTCGGAAACTCCAATCACAAATTCTAAAGTGATAACAATTTATGTTAAATTTCCATCCACGTGATATTGCTACACTGTGGAAGACTGACATAGTTGGTAGTACATGGTTGGATCTAATCAACTTAAGGAATTATCACTTTAGCAAATTGCATTTGTTGTACAGTTGCGTATATTGTCAAATGTTTTGGGTTGAATAACCAATCCGACAGAACCTTTTTATCTCTTGCCGAAATTGAGGACTAGTTACTTTTGGTTCCGCTTCGATAGACATATTTTTGTTAGGCTCACCAAAAAAAAGACATTTTTTTTTGGGATGCTTCAAGGAAATTAACCGACCACAAATGAAGCCCTATATCTGAAGTTCACCGACAAATTTTTATACTCTATTACTCTTTACCTCCTAGGATAAAAAATATTATCATTTTTTATTTTTAGTTTATTTTTATTTTTAGATAATAAAAATGAAAAGATAATAATATCTTTTTTTTTCGGATGGAGATAGTATATCTCTGCCTTTTTTAGTGACAAGCGATAGCTAAAAAAATTATGGAGTTTCCAAAAATACTTACAGTTTTGCACCAATAAAGTTCCCCCGGATACCTGCATATTTTGATTATTTGTGTTCTCCTCACTTCCCTATGAAAATCAGGAAACCGTAACAAAACAAACAATGCAATACAATCAACATCGACTGCAGGTTACGCCAACCTTCAAAAAAAAACAAAATGGACTTTGGTGCATGCGATATTTGGGGGCCATTCGTGATCTATAACTTCAGAAGGTTGGCAAATAATGCCTAGAGCTGTGGTCCTGTGGATAGTCTACATAAGTTGACTACTAAAATGGTAGCTTTCCAATTAATAATTAGGTTCAAGTCAACTAAACTTTTGTCGTAGTGTTGACTTGAGTAAAACCATGCAGCCATATAAAGTGCTTTTGCTTATGTCATACGTTTGAAATTTATTTAGGCCTTTATTTATCAAGAGACCTCAAATATTCAACTGTCTGGGTCTCCACGAGGATTGTCATTGAGCTCTTTCAATTAAGACCTGTGAATTGTAATCATACTAGGGTATGACTGTCGCATGTCACGGAAAATATCCAAATCGGTTCTATTTCCGCATGCTTTGCTCAACTCAAGAGTTTGTCATTTTGAAAGTCCCTTAAACATTCCATACGTACTAATACCTAGTTAAGAGACTTATGTTAGAGAACGTAATTCTCAAAAAAAAAAAAATCTAGGAAACAAACTTGGATTAAAGGCCTAGCCTCTCAGGGGTGAGACCTAAGTAGCCGACTGTTCTGTGAAAATATTACATTCCGGAAATAACGTTAATGAGTTTATGCTTTCATCTCTATTAGATTTGGCATAGAACTCTGCTAGAGATTTAAGTTTTGGCTTCAAAACAGGCCTTAGGGAAATACAGTTAAATTGTCTAAAGTAGGAGAGAAGCTCCACACTTTCATCTATCATTACATTGTTTGTTATCCCTTTTGGGAATTGCCACTTGAGTTCTAGCTTCTTCACCAGGGAGTTGTGTTCAGTCTCTATATTGCATATGAGGTTGTTTTGTTGTTGATGTCATTTGATTGCTGTCAGACTCCAGGGTGTTGCTTTCCTCTAGTGTGTCTACTCTGCATCTGAAGACTCTTTGCTCGAGGATTCCACCTTCTTCATTTGTTTTGATATTACAACAATTGCAGTAGTTAAACATACTTGTCAGGTACTAAAGCATGCATAAGAGGTTTTGTGGTTTGTTTTCCTGACTCAGAGGAGATTCAGCTGGTTTATAGTTGGGTTTCTGTTGTTGGAGTGTGGTTCATAGCTTGTTTTTGATTTTTGGACATGGCAGTTGATTAGCGCTACAGTGACTGCAGGAGATTGCTTTTGGTTTTGAAAGCACACTACGCAACGTGCTTTCCAGATATACCATAAAGTGATTGCATACAACTGATTCCAGACTAGGGGGACTAGGGGACTGTCTTGCCCATTGTTGATCCAAGTTTATATCCATCCTTTTATGTTTTGGTTGTTTTTATTGGATATTCTACAGTCCAGTCCAAACCAGACCGCCTTACTGAAGGGACAGTAAAGGAGAATATGGATGTCAAATTCTTCTCCATTGTTGCACATAGGGCAAATGGGTTTTATTGATTGGATCCATCTACTCGACCTAGTTCTGACCAGAAGGATCCCATTAAAGCATTTCCACACGAAGACTTGTATTCGTGGGATAACCCCTAGAGATCATATTTGCTTCCAGACAAGGTTTATGGGTGTGGTGTCCTGTCCTGTCCAAACTAAGTACTCATAGGTTGATCTCACAATGAAGTTTTCTTTTTTGTTGAGTGACCAAATCAGTTTTCATTCTGGTTTTCCTCATGGTTAAGGTCAATGGTCTGGATATTCTGGATTATGTCCGGTGAGAGGATGTAATGTATAAAATCAATATTTCACTGCTTGTTTGTCTGGCGAATCACTTCACTCACCTTTGTAATTGTGTTTTGGATGATAAGTTTGCTAGAAGTACGCGCAAAATGGTTTGGGCTATTTTGTGGAATCCAATTATCATTCCATAACTAATTGAATGTCCATGCCATTGCTAATTTTCCATATTGCGACTTCTTGGATTATTTTAATACCATTCCAGATACCTTACCAGAATCATGAGGAGTTTTGTTTTGGTTTTTATACTTAGAGGGGAGCTATTGAGGAAATATTTCCCTTCGAAGACCTTTGCCCATAGTGAAATGTTGTTTTGAATCATTCTCCAAGCTAACTTTGCGATCATGGCTTGGTTGAATTTTTCATATCGTTTAAAACCCAAACCACCTTTGTTTATTGGTTTGCAGATGGAACTCCATGATTTTGGGCACCATCCTTTGTTATTATCCTTTTTAGGACTCCACCAGAAGGCTCTGTTTAGATCATCCAGTTTTTTGTGATAGCTTCTGGGATAATAAAACAGGACATTTGTGTTGGCATAATAAATTGAGTTCTTATCCAAGCACTTTTGGGATTACTTTTATTTGTCTAAGTTCATTGTGTTGTTGTCAAAGAGTCACATAGAGATTTGTAAAGTCCATCCTATCTTTATGATTTGTCAAAATGTCTCTTTGTATTTTGTGATCTCCTATCTATAAAAGGGAGTATCATGTAGTTCATTTTCATCAAGCAAAAAAAAGAAAACAAAACAAAGCAATACAGGAGAAGAGCAAAGCTCTCAAAGCTCAAGTTATCAAAATATCTTTTTCTTTCCAAATAGATCCTAGGCCTTCAAATTGGTATCAGAGCCTCGTTTAAAATGTCCAACAATCCAGTTTCTCTTATGCCTCGTTTCAATGGAGAAAAATTCGATTATTGGAGCAACTTAATGAAGCTATGTCTTGAATCTCAAGATCTTTGGAGTATCGTTCAAGATGGTGTTGAAACACCAAGAGATGAAGAAGATGATGTTGAAACACCAAGAGATGAAACTCAATTGACCGATGCACAAAAGAAGACTTTGAAAAAAGAGAGACAAAAAGATAGCAAAGCTCTCTTCCAAATCTATCAAGCAATCGAAGTTCCGATCTATGAAAGACTAACCAAGGCAAGTAGTTCGAAGGAAGCGTGGAAGATTCTTCAAACTACTTACTCCGGAAAAGATCAAGTGAAGAAGGTTCGTTTGCAATCCTTACGAGCCGAGTTCGAAAAATTGGAGATGACGGAAAGCGAGAAGATTGTCGAATATTTTACAAGAATCACTTCTCTTGTAAATCAAATGGCAATAAATGGCGAAATCATGGAAGCTCAAAGAGTTGTCGAGAAAATCATGCGAAGTCTACCCGAGAAGTTCGATCATGTTGTTGTGGCTATTGAAGAGTTACAAGACTACTCTTCGATGACATTGGAGAATTTACAAGGAAGATTGGAAGCACACGAAGCAAGAATACTCAAAAGGAGTCCTAAAATTTCTTCTTCCGATCAAGCATTAAAATCCTCAACTTCGGGAGGCCGTGGTCGTGGACGAGGTAGAGGTCATGGACAAACGAGAGGCGGAAAAACTTGGTCCAACAATCATGGTCAAGCCAATTCAAATGAGGAGGCGAAGGAAGAGGAGAAATCCGTCCAAAATAATTTTCAAAGAGGGCGTGGTCGAGGTCATACTACTTACAAAGGTAAAGAACCTTATATTGAGTGTCACTATTGTCACAAACCGGGACACAAAGCCAATGACTGTTGGGAGAAGTACCCTGAAAAGAAACAAGAAGTCGGCTATGTGCATAAAGCCGAAAATTCAGAAACTTTACTAATTGCTTCCAATGGAGATTTTGGAAACACTTGGTACTTGGATAGTGGTGCTAGCAAACACATGACGGGAAACAAAAATTTATTTTCAAATCTTGTTGAAGCTAACCATGGGCAGGTTAGAATTGGAGATGCGAAGTCTTACAAAATCGAAGGTGTTGGAGAAATTTCTTTCAAGACAAAAGCCGGAAAAGCCGAGAAAATGTCTGATGTGTTCTACGTGCCGGGATTGAAAAGCAACTTGCTAAGTGTTGGTCACTTGTTGAAGAAAGGATTTGATATCCGTTTCGTGGACAACACTTGCATTATGAAGAAAAATAATCAACCCGTTGCAAATATCGGTTTGAGTTCTAATAATTTATTTCCACTCAAACTTGATATTTTGAATGTTTCTTGTTTCTTAACTGCAAAAGAGGATGTTTCAAAGTTGTGGCATGACAGATTTGGGCACCTCAATTTTCAAAGCCTAAAGGAGTTGGCAAACAAAGCAATTGTCCAAGGACTGCCGAATATCAATGCAATTGGCGAAGTTTGTGAAGAATGTCAATTGGGAAAGCAACACCGAGAGTTGTTTCCTTCCAAATCGAATTGGAAGACAAAGTCACCTCTGGAGCTCGTTCATACCGACCTTTGCGGACCTTTCCGAGTTCCATCTCTCGGAGGTAATCGATATTTCTTATTGTTTATCGATGATTTCACAAGAAAAGTTTGGGTGTATTTTGTGAAAAAAAAATCCGAAGCTTTCTCTTGCTTCAAAGATTTCAAGTCTCGTGTCGAGAAATTTTCTGATTCTCAAATCAGAATTTGAGAAGTGATCGAGGTGGAGAATACTTATCTTCTTTATTTGAAGATTTTTGTCGAGTCCATGGGATTAGACACGAATTGACGGCGCGGTATACACCTCAACAAAATGGAATTGCCGAACGGAAAAATCGGACGATCATGGACATGGTTCGGTGCATGCTAAAGAAGAAAAATATGCCATCTGATTTTTGGGCCGAAGCAGTCTCTTGTGCCGTTTATTTGATCAACTGGTCACTGACAAAAAGCTTGGAGGGTATTACACCAAATGAGGCGTGGTATGGTAAGAAGCCAAATGTGGTACATCTTAAAACATTTGGTTGTCTTTCATACTCACATATTCCGGATGCTGCAAGAACCAAGCTTGATGATAAATCTGAAAAATGTGTTTTCATTGGCTATAGTGAGAGGACAAAAGCTTACAAGCTTTACAATCCTCGAACAAAGAAAATTGTGATAGGCAGAGATGTTGTTTTTGATGAAAAATCCTCTTATGATTTTTCGAAAATGTCAGATTCACTAACATGGCAGGTTCTACTTAATGATGAAGAAGATGAATCAAAATCAGAGGAGGCCAATGATGGTGAAAATGACGAATCCCCAGAAAATTCACCATCACCACCACCAACAAAGACAAGGAGCTTGACAGAACTTTATGATGTGACGGAAGAGATAGACGGGCCAAATCAAATCTTCTTTGCATTCTTTGCAGGAGAAGACCAAATTTCTTATGAGGAAGCCTCAAAAGAAGAAAAATGGAATCAAGCTATGAAATAGGAGATCAATGCCATTGAGAAGAATGGTACGTGGGAGCTTACACTTTTGCCTTCACACAAATCTTCTATTGGTGTGAAATGGGTGTACAAAACAAAGACCAACCTTGATGGTTCCGTAAACAAATACAAGGCGAGGCTTGTTGCTAAAGGATACAAGCAAAAAGAAGGTGAAGACTTCAATGAAGTATTTGCTCCGGTTTCAAGACTTGAAACAATCCGCCTAATCATTTCTCTTGCTGCTCAAAGAGGATGGAAATTGTACCAAATGGACGTCAAGTCGGCTTTCTTGAATGGTTTTCTTCAAGAAGAAATTTATCTTGAACAACCACCCGGATTCGTGAAGAAAGGCGAGGAAGAAAAGGTGTACAAACTCAAGAAAGCTCTCTACGGCTTGAAGCAATCACCCCGTGCATGGTATGATCGAATCAATAAATATTTTCTGAATTATGGTTTCGAGCGTTGTCCTTTTGAGCACACTCTTTATATCAAAAAAAATTCGAATGGAGGTTTTATGGTGGTGAGTCTTTATGTTGATGATCTTATCTTCACGGGTGATGATCTTAAGATGTTAGAACATTTCAAAGCTTCTATGAAGAAGGAGTTTGAAATGACTGATTTGGGAGAGTTGCACCATTTCCTTGGCATAAATGTGCAACAAACGAAAGGAGGAATTTTTATTTCTCAAGAAAAATATGCAGCCGAGATTCTTAAAAAATTCAGAATGGAGAACTCAAATCCTGTTACAACCCCTTGCATTACAGGATTAAAGTTGAGCAAAGAAGGAGAAGGAAAGTTGGTGAATAAAACTATGTTTCGAAGCTTGATTGGAAACTTGATGTATCTCACCGCCATTCGTCCGGACATCATGTTTGCTGTTAGTTTGATCAGCAGGTTTTTGGAAAAGCCATATTCAAATCATTTGGAGGCGGCAAAAAGAATCCTTCGATATATAAAAGGAACCATTGACTATGGTGTCTTTTATGAGAAAAATATTCCTGTCAAGCTTGTTGGTTTTACAGATAGTGATCATGGAGGAAGTGTTGATGATTCAATAAGTACTTCCGGATATGTTTTTAATCTCGGAAGTGGAGCAATTTGTTGGAGTTCAAAGAAGCAACCAATCGTATCTTTTTCTACTGCTGAAGCAGAGTATATTGCAGGTTCGCCGGATGTCAAACGATTTGGTTGAGAGGAATTCTTGAAAGTATGAATTTCAAGCAAAGTGGTCCTACAACACTCTTTTGTGATAATAACTCGGCTATTTCAATCTCAAAAGATCCAGTTCTTCATGGGCGAACAAAGCACATTCGTCTTCGTTTCCAATTCTTAAGGGAGCTTGTTCATGAAAAAGAACTCAATCTTGAGTATTACAAAAGTGAAGAGCAACTTGCGGATATCTTCACAAAGCCACTTGGAGGTCCCATATTTTCAAAGAATGTTGAAGCATTGGGAGTCAAGAGAAAACTCAATTTACGGGAGGCAATGTTGGCATAATAAATTGAGTTCTTATCCAAGCACTCTTGGGATTACTTTTATTTGTCTAAGTTCATTGGGTTGTTGTCAAAGAGTCACATAGAGATTTATAAAGTCCATCCTATCTTTATGATTTGTCAAAATGTCTCTTTGTATTTTGTGATCTCCTATCTATAAAAGGGAGTATCATGTAGTTCATTTTCATCAAGCAAAAAAAAAAAAACAAAACAAAGCAATACAGGAGAAGAGCAAAGCTCTCAAAGCTCAAGTTATCAAAATATCTTTTTCTTTCCAAATAGATCCTAGGCCTTCAATTTGGTAGGTAGCCAAAGAATCAACTGTGTGTTTTAACATGACTATTCTTCCTACTGGAGAGAGCAGTTTGTTATTCCATCCTTTGAGCCCGCTTCTTAGTGTTTCTAGTATAGGATGGAAACATTTTATTTTGGATTTGTGGGTGAAAACTGGCACTCCCAGATAATTATCTTGTAGTCTAATTCTTCATACTTCATAATTCATAATTTGGAGGATCTCTCTGCCCATTCGATTAGTGACCGAATTACTGGAAAAAATTCAATATTTTTCATAGTTAATGAGATGGCCAGGCCCTTTACTGAAAAGGTCGGGGATTTTGACTAGGTTCCTACACTCTTTTATTTCGGTTTTCGTGAAGATTAGACGGTCATCGGCGAATAAAAAATGGGATATAAAGGGGGAATTTTTACCAAAGCGAACCCCATTAATAAGTTTTTTTTTCTCTGTATCCATTAGGACTCTAGAGAGGGTATTCATACAGATGATGAGCAAACATTAGTATAAAAATGGGCTTATGTGACGGTTAAAAATTGCCACCAAAGCATTTATGTGACAGTTTTGGAAAATAATTGCACTGCCACCAAAACCTCTGTTACAAAAGGTCTTAAAAAAACTGTTACGAAACCATGACTGTATTGTAAGAGTTTCTTCATAAACCTGTCATTGTTGACAACTTACTGTAACATTTTCTAAATAGAACTGTCATAAGAAACTCAAGTTTTATAATAAGGTAACAGTTTTTGTATAACCTGTCATTGTTGACCAGTTACAGTAACAATTTCTAAATAAAAACTGTCACCAAGAAATCAAAATTTCTTATAGAGGTAACAGTTCATTCACAAAACTGTTACAGTAGAAAATTTTTGTAGATAAAATTGTTATCGTAAGTCATATTATGTGACAATATTTCATCGTACACACTCATTTATAGGCGTTAATGTTATATTTGGTGATATGCTCAGGGAGATAATTAGTATAAAATAACAATAATCATAGAAATCAAATTAGTTAAATGATTTAACAAGTATAATGTTACAGACATAGAAATTCCTAACCAAATAAGTTAGACATAGGTTAATGTACGCCATAATTGAACAAAATTCAAGAGACTTCGTATAAAAGTATCTTAGTACTGGCTTAAAAGAAATTAACAATGAAATTGGAAACCATATCTATTTTTTGTTAAGTTGATCGAAGTCTACGTTGTTGATGTTTCATTTCCAATTTCTGGACCAACACTCATACGATATCATATCAAGCACGTGGTTGATCCATTCTTTTCATACTTCTATGATCTCTCCTTTATTGTACACAGACTTCTTGTACAAAAAAATACAAATAATTACCATTAATTATTTTTCTAAAAGAACATACGACCTTATATTAGATGAAAAGAGAAAACCAAACTTTTGTGAGGAAGGAAACAAGAGCAGAAAAAACTGTTCAACAAAATTTGCATATATGCAATGCCCACCAAGAAAATTAGGTTCTCCTTTTCTCTGTCCAAATTTTATGATAGCAGTAAATTAAATACAAGTCAAAAAATACTTGCATAATCAACTGAAGCTCAAACTAAAGATGGATACACCTAACTCCTCTACTGAGAATCAAAATAAATATCACAGACCTCTACTTGAAATTTAACTATGAACATCAACTTAACAAATATGAATTCAAAATAACAAGGAATGAGAGATAATCACCATACAAGGTTGATAAAGAGGAAACTGCGTACTTTCCAAAAGCCAAGAACATGGAAAATGAATCCCAAAGTCTTTCCTCCTCTGTGGTTGTGCAGACCCATTAATATCTTCTTCCTCATCAAGTTCCTTGAATACAACTGTAAAAGAAGTCACACTAAAACTCTAGTCCGGGAACATGAAAACCACTAATTTGCAATTGATGTTGTTACACTTGTAGTCACTCCACAACTTCATTATGGTTTTAAGTTGTTGTAACTACTTGGCCTGGTGAGTTAGATGTCTTTGATACCTTTATCTTACAGGTTGGTAAGATTCATCTCTTTGAGAACTTGTCCTGCAGTAAAGATAGTTTGGTTTTAAAGCAACAATGGCTATAGTGAAAGCTCTATGGCCCTACCACCAACTTTAATGAGTTAAAACATATGAATTTTTGATTTGAGATACTCAGTTCAAATATATACTGTTAATTTAAAGTTGGCAGCAAGATAAAGATATAAAGATCAGATTTAGAAAGTAGTTAACTCATGTTCATTGAAATAAATCATGTTTTCAAAATATAGAGCTAGAATTCATAAAACTTCAACCGTAAAGAAAGAGTTTCAGAAAGATCAAATGGTACGCATCTAAGAGCTGCTAAGGATTCTAATACATGATTTTTGCTCTCATGTATTAAGAGCATAAATTAATAGCTACACGACAGATTTATGAAACTATCGGAGTTCATGGATTAAGCTTAAGAGCTAATTTGAGATTCAAGCTTATGAGTTATAACATGTTCTCTGCAAAAGATTAAGTTCATAGCTCAAAGATAATAATGAAAGGTAATTGAATAGTGTTCATCAATAGATAAAATTTACGCATTAGGTCTCTGAAATTGAGCAAGAATCAGATGTGTTCAACAAGACCACTACTTCTTCAAATTGAATTAGAACATCAAACCATTCCTATAGAAGCCTAAGTACTACTTAAAAACAATCATACCATGCAATAACCCAAAATAACCTTAAGAAAATGTCACTTATGACTTCATTTTATAAAATTTAAATTTCGAACAGAAATTAGATTCAACTCACAGGAACATGCAGCCAAATCAACAATGGTCTACATGATAAATAGATAAAATGAACCAAAATAAGAAACTTGTAAATAACATCATATATCAACACAAAAAAGGGTAAAACCAATCACTAAGCCAGCCAATCTGCACAAGGAAAAACCAATGCAGATAGTGAAAAATTAGAACCCCTAATTTTCTGTCCAGTTGGCAGCTCCATGAATTATCACAAACAAAGTTAAACCCTAAGAAGAACAAAGAACCATGATATGATAGCATTAAACTCTAGATATCATAGAACAGAACAACACAGAAGCATAAAAACAGAAGATGTAGGATAATCATAACGGCAGTAAACATAAATGATGCACTCATTAACCTAAACCGGGACGAAAGCATGTAATGACTCAAAGATATATATGCGAGGAAAAGGATCTCTAGTAAACTCGACATGTGGTGGGATATGGTAATCAAAAGGAAGCATAATTGCCAATAGATAGAAAAAATTATTAAATAAAAACTTATAAACTATAGATTTCCTATTTGAATACATCTTGAACATGACATCTCACTAAAAAATTGTAGTAAAATGTTCCAACAGATTTTAGTGGTTGAAGTATAAATTTAACCAGAAGAGAAATGAGACCATGGGTTTTCCGGTCTGAGTTAAGAAAACCTACTCCATGGATAAAATCAGTCTGACGTAAAATGCGGGTTAAACTTAATCGTCTATGGAACATTTGAAATTAATATTAACAATAATAGAAATCATCATAGCAAGTAACATGTCTTAAAATCAGAGAGCCCCTTTCTCAATCATCCATTAGATTAGCCTAAATGTAATACTCCAAGAACTGAAGAAGTTGTTGGCATCAGACGACTCTATATACTCTAAATAGGTCTGATGATATCCTTACAACTGTCACATGCCGGGTAACAATAAAACTGACACTTGGTGGGGAAAAAATAGCCTTGTATCTAAGTCTGCCCATTAAGTCTCCTTGGTACAACGCTTCCAATTTAAAATTTTGTCCAAGAGCCTAGAGAAATGCACAAAAGAATGCAAGTTATACGTAATGAATGGAATAAAAATTACCAGAACATCATAATCATTAAGTTGACGTCCCCAACAACATCTGGTGCTACAAAATCATGGACATATTCAAAGTCATATGCCTACAAAAAAAAATTAAAAACATGTTAAAACCAATAGATGGAAAAAGTCAAATGAAACCGAATAGACCAGCTATTACATGACTAGTTTAATGTTGGAGTACTCTTGATCAATTTCAAATATACAGAACAAAACGAGAACTGCTATTGTACCAAAAATAGCAGATGATTAGTTTGGTTAGAACGCAAAATGAATATATACATTTTGAAAAACAAACAATAAATATAAATTTCATGCGTAAGAAATTATGGTTGCGTCATAGATGAAGACAAAGGTAGTATAGTCAATTACAAACTTCAAGGTAGATATTGAACCAAGCTATATTAAATATAAAGCAGTCATGTTGAGTTGATTGAAGACACTTATACCTTAGGGGCACTACCAAAAAGATCTTATGGAGTAGATGTGCACATCAGGATAAGGTCCACATCATTAGGTTCAACTTGAGCCATCTCGAGAGATCTCCTTGTTGCCATTTCTGCCAATCCAGTCAAACCATCTTTCCCTACAAATAAATACCACAAGTAAATACAGTACGATTAGTTGTGCAAAGTCCCGATTAGTTAATGCCTATTGTAGCAAAAACTGAAGAAAAAAAAAGACATAAACCAGACACACGGATAACAGTACAAACCTAATGTAGCATCCAAAATGACATGGGGATTTGATGCCTGAGTGTAGAGGCCCTGAGAGAATCACCTCACCGCTATAGTTTTTCAACCTATAGTAAATACCATAGAACCACATGATAAGGGTAACCCTTGAATGTTTTTAAGAACACCATGTGTGCTGGATATTAAAATCATTTGAAGTCTGTAACATATAGGATACATAGACCTCATGCTGGTACAACTGATTATTTATAAGTATAAGAGCTTCAACAACAGCCAATGGGTTATCATACACCTTCTTTGAGCGTGTACCTTCAAAATCAATTTCCTTATTATGTATAGCCTTCGCAAATGCTCTACACTGAAGACAAATTCAGCTTCAACAAATGCATCAATATAAAGGAGGAGCTCTCAATACGAAGGAGCAATACCAAATTACTAGTTGTGTAAGCTAGATCACCAGTAAAAATCCTAATCGATCAAAAAGAGTACAAGTAGTCGGATATCTATTGGAAGAGGTTTGTCATCATGCTCCATATACTTAGCCTGCGAGTTCAAAATATGTTCCTTAGTACTCCTGAGATGATTTGACAGTGTACGCCTTGAGAGCATCATCCCACCGCTACAGTTTTTCATACCCATAATAAATACCACATAACCACATGATAATAGTGTCTTCATCAATCAAGTAAAATGCATACAATGAGTGCTAAAACTACAGTTAAGCCAAAACCAGAAACATAGTAAAGAAACTATAGTTAAGCCAACAAACCTCTATCTGCGATGAAAAAATTTCACGCACAATATGTCAATACCTAAGTAAGCATCCAAAAAGAAGAAAAGTAAGAAGTTGAACATTCAGATACAAAATAAACAAAAACCACGATTGTATTTTACAAACCCTGCATCAAAACACACAAACCATACTTTATAATTTGTTTCCTCACACCATCATAGACAACAATGATAACTATAGCAGGTTACCCATACTATTACAACAATAATAACAGAAACTGTAATGCCGACAATACCTCTACCACAACAACAACAACAAAGATGAGCACGACTAACCGCAATTAGAGAAAAACTAATAAACGACACAAGGAAATATTTAAACATGTAATACCATATGGTTAAACTAAACACATCAAAACTGAAATCAAAACAAAACAAAACAAAACAAACTAAATTAAACTACTTAAACATTATCAACTAATCTAACAACTTAAAACATATCAAAACTGAAATCAAAAAGTACCAATGCTTTAAAACTACTCCTTGCAGATAAATATACTTCAAAGAATACAAACACCATAGATAAATGATAGATCATAAAGCCAAAAATAGCATCATATGATCAAAATCGACCCCAAAGCCACAAACCCAACTCTGATGCATATCATTCACTTTTACAAGAGATTTTACATCACAACAACTTTAAAAAAATCATTAAACTGAAATAAAAACATACTCCATGCTTCAAACTACATAATAAAAAATAAAAAACACCAAAATTTTCCAACAAAAAACCCCTAACTTTTTCAGATAATATTCACATACTTAGGTCAAAATCAAAATAACCAACAAATCGGAATTAATTAGCAGTAGCATTATACTACGCCATTTTAATCACCTAAATTTCTATAGAAACTGACTAATAATTTCCATACCATTTGGATGAGAATCTTACATTAGATTCTCAATAATTACCTTCACGAGGAATTACAATAAGAACCATCAACTAAACCAGCAGTGGCCTCCATTCCTTAAGAGTAACATACTACTAGAAAAACTCAATTTTGATCTAGATCTGTAAGACCCAGCCTGAAAAATTCATTCTGACTTTAGCTATAAAACAACAAAATTGGTTTAACCAAGGAGTTATAGTTTGAAATAAAACAATTAATGGATAGAAGAGTGCGATTACCTTGGCATAACTTATTAGAATCTTCTTCTCTATTTTTTGTTTCCTACCTCTTGAAGAACCAATAGAAAAACTAAATTTATCAAACACATAAAAGATAAAATTGGAAAAAACACATGTCCCAAAGTCATACGAAGTACCAATTTCAAACACAAGATCAGATTAGAAAGACTGGAGTAGAAACCCTAGAAAGAAACTCCAAATGCAGAAATAGAACAAAATATTTCAAAAACTTAGATTCCTACTAAAAATAAATTGAAGATTGAATGCAAAAATCAAACCAAATAAGCAAAATCGGAGCACCGAAACAATGATGTAACTTAAAACGAAATCATGGCTAAACCCTAACTTAAAAAACCAAATTCGAGAGGAAACTACTCACCTTCTTTTCTGTTTTCGATATCATAGAGAGATGGGAACCCAAACCCTATTTTTCTAATGAGGAGGAGTGAAGAATAGAAGGACTATGGAGGTGATGTAGGTTAAGCTCAATTCTCTTTCGGAGGTGGAGAGTTAGACATAAAAATGGTATGGAATTGGTATACGGAGGGAGACGATAGAAAGTGAGGTCGTGTTCTCTTTTTGCTAGATGCGAAGTTAGTGGGCGGTCGCCAGTTAGGGGAAGATTCGTGCGAGTCTTCACGAATTTTAGGGGAAAGTATATGAATCGTCGGTCGTGGTAGCCAGTAGATAATGATCAAGGACTCAGACTAGGAACGTCCTACACTTGAAAATAGTAACAGTTTTGAATCAAAACTACCACCATATATGGAAGTGGCGGTATTAAAAAGAACTATTATCTATAACTTTCCACTTAGATGACAGTTTTTATATAAAATAGTTACAATACTATAAGTATAATAACAGTTTATAACTGTTATTTTACATCAATATATAATAACATTTTCTTACAAATTCTGTCATTGTAAAACTATTCAGCAATAGTTGAAAAATTGTCACGATTGTTCACCTCTATTGGTGTGAGTTTTTGTATAAAACTGTTACATATATCTCATAGCTAATTCTTTTGTAACAGTTCTCTCGTGAACTGTCACGGTTTTGAATGTTGAACTGTCACCAAAGCTCATATTTGTACTAGTGAAATAAAGGGAGAGAGGGTCTTCCTGTCTTAATCCTCTTGTAAGTTTGAGGAAACCAGTAGGGGAGCCATTGATAAGGATCGCACTAGAGGTAGTTCATATGCATTGCATGATTAAATCAATTCAATCCTTACAGAAGCTCACTTTATCATTACTTTAGTTAAAAAAGGTCATTCTACCCGATCAAAGGCTTTTGACATATTTATCTTTAGACTCATATATCCTTTCAATTTTTTTCCTATTTTTTTATTTATGATCTCATGGTGTGGATGATTCCATATGCAATTACAACATTATCATCTATTTATCTGCCCGGGATGAAAGCCGATTGATAGGGGTGATATTATCTTATCAAAGAAAGGTTTAGTCTGTTTGTGAGCAGTTTAAAGATAATTTTGTAGATGGTGTTGACAGCGAGATAGGTCTAAAATCTATTGGGAGTCAATTTTTGATACGAGGGTGATGATGGTTGAGTTGTATTCTTTTAATATATGCTTTGATTGGAAGAAATTTTGGATATTTTTGTTATGTCATCTTTGATGAGAAACCAATTTCTCTGAAAAAAAATGGTTGGGAAGCCATCTGGGCCTGGATTTGTTTGGGTGCATGTCGAAAAGGATGAATTTTATTTCTTGTTCAGGCGGCTTTCCGACCAACTTTATATCATCAAGTTCATTTAGACAATTTGGGATAGGATTTAGGATGTTGGCCGAGATGTACTCCTGGTTAGACGAGGATGCCATAGAGGCAAAGTGAGTGTAGAAATTGTCTACAATCCCTATACCGGGAGCCATTGACTTTTTAAATAGCCTATATTCTCAGTTTTCTTACCCTATAGGTGGTTGTGGAGTGAAAATATCCAGTATTTTTATCTCCTGGTTGTATATTATTATTTGAGGCATTGGTTTTCTAGAAAGCTTCCTCATAGGTATATCATTTTTCCAAGGCACTTTTTATTTCATGGATCTTTTTCTATTATCTAGGAGCAAGAGGGTGTTTTTAGCATGGTTGAGATTTTAATTGAGTTTTTTAATATTTTATTGAATATTACCAAAATAGTCCATGTTCCATTTTGTAATATTAAATTTAAAAAATTTCATCTTTGACATGAACTTAAAAGCTACAGACCCTGATGGTTCGAAATTCCAAAAACTTGGAGATCCAACTACAAGGAGACAGGTAGTCTGAGACAACATTGCTCCGGTTTCTTTTGACTCTATTTTCTTTTTGTGATTTAACATAACATAAGGTACTGGAGAAATCTTGATTTGAATCACCTTTTTTTCTTTGATTCTTGTCCTTTCTTTATCTTATCTGGGAGCTGATCCCAAATGAACAGGTGTGGAAGCTATAATTGTAAACCACGATCGAATCTATGGAAGCATTGGTTTATTCCCACGACTTCTCTATGACTTGGTAACATGACTGTTCTTCTGGGTAAATTCCAAAGAATTTGAATGGTTTAGCACCATCTTTCCAGCAAAGCGAGGAATTCATAAGAAAGGGGCAATGGTCATAACATATAGAAGTTACGTGTTATACCATTGCTCTAGGGTAAAAAGTCAACCATTCAGAATTATCCAAAGCTCTATCCAGCCTAGCCTTAATAATTCCAATGATTTATTTCCAGCTCTTTTGTTTGACCATGTGAATTGATAACCAATAAAACCCAAGTCTATTAGTTGGGCTGAATCTATGAGGTTAGAGAAGAAATGGGTCTCATTTTGGTCAACTGATTTCCTCCCTTTTTTTCCCTCCTTAAAGAGGGTGAAATTAAGATCCTCTAACATTATCCATGGTAGCTCAATATTATTGGAAAAAAATTTAAAGTATTCCCAGCTTACATATTTTTTGACTCGATAAGGGCAGCCATAGGTTCCGGATAACATCCACTTGTTTTGGCTTGACTTGCAGGTAACAATAACATTTACCTAATTTTTTGATGTGTGCATTATGTTTATGGACACTTATCCCGACCATGCCAAAACTAAACCTTCTGATGTTTCTATAATTTCTTTTGGGTCCACAATTACCATGTCCATGAATTTGAGCTTTTTGAGGAGGGGTTTTATGATTGATTCATGCTTTTTGGTTTCCTGCAAAAAGAGTATGTCTGGTATGTGTTTATTTACCAGTTTGGCTAAATGAGATTGAGTGGCTGGCTTTCCCAGGCCTTGGCAGTTCCAGGCTAGACTATTCAAAACCATTTGGGAATGGTTTGGTCTCGGTTGAAGCTCGCAGTGAGGACTTTTGAAAGTATTAGAATGTAACCAAATTGTATGTTATGAGGACTTATTAACCAAAAACAGAGATGCATAAAGAGTACAAGCGGAGTTGAAAGTTTCAGGAGAGATTGATAAAAGAGTACAAACAGAATTTACTGAATATAGAGAATTGTAGTATTGCATATTAACCTGGTGAACAAGTTCGAGGTCTCCTTTCTGCTTACTTGAGGTATGGTTGAGATCTTCAATCCTTCAATTTCTTAATCTCATTTTCAACTACTAGGCTTTTCACTTGCATGGATCCCCCCTCCTTGGTACCTCGAGGATCTTTTCTTGAACTTTGCTAGATTGGCTTGATTTATGGGACAGGTGGACTAATGAACATTCCATGTGGCATTATGATAGGAGGTTTGTCCACACTGGTGATTTGGGTTGTTGAGGCTTGATGGTTATCTGTTTTCTCACTGTGGTGTCTGTCTCATATATCCGGAAAGCAATCCCACTGCTATAATGTTTGACTAGGCAATTTTTTTTTACTTCACCTACAATGGATTTTCCCTTCTCCTCCATATTTTTTTTGCTACCATATATCCGGCACGTTAGGTGAGTAGGATTGCAGAATGGTTTTGAGGCTCAGGTTCCTTCAGGTGTGTTGTTCTTATCTAAGCTTTTCCTCTTTTTGTTTACTATCTTTTGATTGTTGTTCATCCTCCTCCTCCAGCTGGTTTAAGTCTGTTAAGTTGGTGACCCAATCGACCTATTAGAGCTGGCATAGATTTTCATTTTCTCTTCATGCTCAGTGAAGAGCATTCCCAGATGGGTTAGCTTACATGATGGGAATACAGACTTTACAGGGGCTGATTTTTTTAGTTTTTATTTGAAAACCAAACTTTGGAGGAATGGTTGAGTGATTGAAAGTTGTTTTTGGATTGTTGAGAATCGTTATTGTCTTTTGCTGACCCATTGGAGTGATGAGTTTGTGGAGTGTTTATATGGCTTTTCCAGTGAGGATGGCGGGTTGTGGTAGGAGGGGTTCAACCATTTTTTGTGGGTATGTGGTGGGTTTTTTGGAAGGGTATGGATGGTGAGCTTAATGTATATTATCAACTGAGCTTGCTGAAGGAGGGGTGGGAACGAAAGAAATTTTTTGTGGTATTCGGTGTCGATAGGGGAGGATGGTATGATTTGATAGAGCATCATATTCACCAAACTCACTTGAGAAGGAGAAACCTGCAGTTGGGAATTTGGTTTGACGGAAAGTTATTGTGGAGGGGAAAGTAATAAGTTTGTTCTTTCAATAGATAGAAATTCTCATGACTCATCTTGTTTATTATGTTTTTGGGATGGACCAATGAAACTAGATGTGCTAACTGCTCTCTTGTATGAGCGAGAGTTGCTGGAGATATGTAAGTTCTCAGCCATATACGGATAGTTTGTTGAGGGTGAGGATCCTTGTAGCAGAATGATAGATAGGCTGATGTTGACACTAGGGACTTTTTATGTTGTACTTGGTTGCTTATGGGAGTAGGTGGTTTTTGGTGGTTTGGAGAGTAGATGATTGCCATTGAGGAGGATTCTGAGTCCGAGGAGGAGGATGGGGATGTTGTTGTTGAACCTGAGTTATTAACACAATATGGGATGGGTGGGTGGTTAATAACTCTGCCGACTTTGAAAATTCTTGGCATACCAATATAGGAAAATTAGATGGTAAAAAATCCATCCTTCTCAAGATTTAGTGGTAATTCTGCTATGAAAGGTTGATCAACACTTGGGACTATTTTTGCTCCGGGATTTTTTTTGGAAAACTTGGTATCCTTTGGGTGTTCTATGTCCAAAACAGCACTATTGAGTTTTTTGGCTATCAGTTGAAGGATGCCGTTGCTCCATTTATCCGGTGGCAAGTTTAGGATAATAACCCACGAGATTTCTCTTGACATATCCACTATTCCATGATGGATAGATGGATGATATTCCTTGAGAATAAAGCAGAATTTTCTGAACTTGGCAGGTGACCATTCCTTAACTCTGCTGGCATCTTCTATTGTTTCAAAGCCCAGTATGATTCTATTTTTGTCAGTTGGTCTACCAATGATACGGGCATCAGGTTCATAGCTCAACTGCCAGTAGATTTTCAGTTCTTTTATTATTGTCTCAACTTTTAGGAACTTACAAGTGAAAATCTTGCATATGACAAGATTTTTGTTAGTTTCTTTGTTTGTTGCTCTCAGCTATGGAGGGATTGTAAGGGGTTCTTGGATAGTGAATTTCGACTTTATTCTTTATGAGATGTCTCTTTCAAGATTGGTAGAGTTTTTATTCATCTTGTAGCGAAAGGGACTTGAGTTACAAAGATGGTGGAAAATGTTTTTGAACTTATCTTCAGCTAATTTTGTGTACCAGATCATGACTAAAAGAGGATAGAGAACTTGAATCCACCAATCCTCGAGTTTAATCCCCTTTTTTCAGGTACAGTGGTTGCAGTGATAGCAAACAAGATAAATCCCTGGATATTCTTCATCTTTTAATCGAAGTCTGACACCAAACATGATTAAGAAAGAAAGCAATTGAGGAAAACAGTTGGGGACTATGGAGTCGATGGTGTAGTGTGTTGGGGAAAAATGAGTTTAAATTAAATGTTTTTTGGTCTTGATGTGATGTGAATGAATCTCTCTAGTTTAGTCCCACATTGGGTATTCTAGAGAAGGATGTCCACTATATAACTATTCTCATGTGGATAGTTAGACAAACAAGAGGGTGGGCAAACAATACATGGGCTAACTAATATATTGGGCTTGCCAATGAGAAACACATCAATCATGATCTATTATTTTTACCAAAAATAGTTTTACAAATCCGAAACCCTATATAGTTTTACAAATCCGAAACCCTATAGGATTCCTTTTATATTTTGGGAAAAGTTGATTTACACGAAATCCGAAACCCTAAAGGTTTATTTTTCCTATAAATACAAAACGTTTTCAGAGTTAAAAGATATCCCAGAAGCGGCTACTATCCTGTCTTCTTTTCACCATCTTCTCGCTTTGTTTTGCGCTTTGATTGTTTATTTCCCTTCCTTCCCTATTGCTAAGTTCAAGAGTGGGTAGTCTGTATTGTGCTAATACAAGCTATATCGGGCAGTCTTATCCTGGACACATCTTCGCACGTTGGGGTTTAGCATTGCTCTTCTCGAGTATACCCGCGAACTAATGTGTTAAGGACAACTTGTTGAACCTGTGATTCTGCCCTCGTAGTTGTCCTTGGTAGAGTTGTTTTCAATTAAGTCCTTTATATATTATTCTGATACATCTAACGCTGCTGTTCATTGTTGCAAGATTTCAACATAGTGTACTTTGATGGTTGGGAGAAATAAAGGCTTAGCAGATTGATAGTGGATGGGATTGACTAATATGTGAAAAACTGTTGGAATTATATTTAGCCATAAATGGGAGCATAACTGCATAGAGGATGTCGGGAGAAAGATAGCAGAGTTGACCAAAGTTGAGGGAACAAATCAGTTTGGGTGGTTGGGGCATAAATAGAACTGAAGAAGATCCCGAGATACACTAAGAGAGGATCTGCAAAATAAAGAGAAAAGTAGTTGATTAATAAAAGAGATAGCTTAAGTAGTTACCATACCTCTTTCAGCTTCTTGGGTCCTTGGCCCTCACCAGATTAGTCCAAGCTAGCCTGCAGGGGAATTCATGAGGAAAACAGAGAAGATTATAGGTGGAGAAACTTGGGTTCCGAGCAAAAAGATACATTTGTATCTAAGAAAAAAAAACTAGACTAGGAGAAAGATTAGGAATCAACATCAAGAAACGGAGAAAAAAACACAAAGAGAAGATGATTGAGGCTCTTTCCTAAGAAGAGAGAAGGATGGGAATAAGGTGTGATAAAGTGGTTGGAGAGGGGTAAATGAGAACTTTGAAGAAAGATACCCGGAAAAGAAAGATTCACAGGATCAAGGACGAAGGATGGCTTGACAAACCAAATTAAAAAGAAAAGAGATTGGAGGAATTATCAAGAACTTGATTTATAATCGAAATTTTCGAACTAAAATGAATTTAAGAACATAAGAAATCAAAATACTAGAAAACTGAGTTGGACCCTAGTTGATTCGAACATTGTGTGTACTAAACTGTTATGTTTTTATCTTCAAGAGTTAGAAGCAAGGTATTTTTACTTCACAATTTTTTTTCTTTCAAGTCATTACGAAATTATGTAATACTCAATTACACGGGGTTTATGTTGACATGGAATGGAAACATGAACTAAAATTTCTTTCCACATGGGACCTGTGACTAACTTTTTAAAATAAAAATTCAATTGAATATTCATGTTTCTTTGCTTCTATATAACCAAATTCTTAATCAAAGGAAAGATAAAATACGTGACACTTTTAGTCACGCCCTTAATGCTATCTTAACCCAAAATTCTATTGTTATATCCTAATTTTTGTCCAACATAGATTTTATTTGTAACACTGAGTTTGCTCAATGACCAAATATGATACCTATGATCCAAAACCTACAACATGATCTGATACCTCTCCTCCAATAACTGAGATAAAGTAGTGGAAAGGTGCAAAGCTTAATTGTCCACTTGGAAGAGAGACCTCCTACGTAGAGCAAGTAAACTTACGCTCACTAAAAGTGTGTTGTTTAGTTTGCATGTTTACTGGCTTTCTCTTTTTTTTTTGGTGCGCCAGTCTGTTATCAAATGAATTGAAAAAATTATCCTTGATTTCTTATGACTTTGACATATTTAGGAGTTCAAGTAGATTTTGTGGGTACATCTTTTGTAAAACCTCACGAGACTATAACTAATCCACTAGGATTATCTAGGGGTTTAAAGGCCTGTTGCACATGCTAAGTGGAACTATGTTTCCTACGAAAGTGAATCAGGCTTTAGTATTAAGTTTGGTAGTTTGCTCGAGGACTAGCTACAGGTAAGTGTGGGGGGATTTTATATGTGCATAATCTACTATATTTTAGTATCAATTTCATAGGCTTATTTGCTAAATTTCTTGTGCATTACATTGTATTATGCTTATTTTTTAGTTTATGTCTTTTCTTAGGTGAATCATCCAAAAAGAAGTGAAAATGGCTATAAAAGTGATGGAGAAGTGAAGAACAAATAGTAAAGACGGATCAAACACAAGGTGAAACTCGTATAAACCTATAATTAGTCACCTCCATATTGTAGGAACGAAAATACGATTATAACGAGCAAAGAATCACTCAATTACGACACAAAACAAAGAAGTTATGATCAAAACAATAAAACCAACTTGGATTTGGTTTCTTTTGGACTTATTTTGGGACTGCGCGGGAAGGGAAAGAAGGGTGAAATCTACAGTCAGACCCATTTCCCCATTTTTTTTCACTCATAAACCACGGGAGGAAAACTTCATTCGTACACCCTTCTCCTAGGTAAGTATTTCTCACAAACCCAAATTTTTCAAAATTATGTTTTTTTCGTTTTATCACATCGTCTCTATCCTTCTTCGCCTCTTTATCTTCTTTTCCCTCACCTCTTTCTTCTTCAACTGACGCAGAGAGTAGAAAAATTCCCTAAACTTACCAAAATAATGAGATGAACATCGAGAGTTCAATTACAAATTTGAAGTGAAATCATAGTGTTTTTTTGGGGGGGTTTTGGTTTGGAAGCTTAAAATAATTTTTCGGATAAGGATTGAAGCAATAGAAAATGGAGTTTTTCTTTCTGAATTCGTATCTTGGAGGAAGGAATCAAACAGATGAAGAAGTATTCAAAGTCAATCTATAAAGGATTATGAATGATGGGTTTAATTTGTTTTGGGTATCAAAACAGGGAAGAAATTGGTTTTTGCTGCAACCATGGATCGATGGGTCTGTACGAGAGTGTTAAGGGTTTGTTAATAGTTGGAAATTGAAGTCAAGAAGTAAAAGCTTGATAAGTTTTATAGGTTGATAAGAACAACACATGACAAAGAGGTTTTATTTAGAGATTAGAAGACAGAGAAAGGTTGTTTAGTTTGGGAGTGAAATGTTTAGCCAAGAATATAGTTTGAGATGGTTTTTCTTCCATGGGTTCAAGGAGATGTAGTTGGGATTCAGATAGAGATTTAAGGTCATGAATAGTATCGTCGAGAAATCAGTAGGAAGAACAAGAATGTTATCTCCCGTCAAAGAGATGAGTTAGGTAACAAATTGAGGTTGTACAAGAAAAAATCAAGATTTGTACGTATATAAGGTGTGATTTTGGTTTTGTTTTTGACTATTTGGATCGATGAAGATGCATGTATGTCTTTTTTTTCCTATTTCCCTCTCTTTTTTTATGATCTTTTCTCGATTTCGATTATATTTATGTAAGCTTTTTTATCCTTTTGTATTGTTTAGGGATGGGGTGAATTATTTTTTTCCTATTTCCCCTTCTTAAGCTTCGTGTTTCGTCGTGTCTTGTACTTTTCAAGTTTAATATGAACCGGTTAGGAATGATATTGTTTGGAGTCTCTTCACTGAGCACTGAGTATTCCTGCCATGCTTTACATATGAAATTTAAGTCTAGGGTTTTTCAGTTCATCTCATAGGTGGTTCAAGAAAAACTCTTTAAGAATTAGATTTTGAAGAGCAAAGGGTAATCTGTCCTTTTCTTCTTTCCTTAATGTTTTTCCTTTATTACATTATGCATTCATTTTGTTTTATCACTGTTACTAACCAAAAAATGGTTGCATAATCTTTTATGCATCTACAAAAATGACTGCATAACATGTTTATGCAGTCGAGAAAATGACTGCATAATCTGTTATGCAGCTATAAAAAAGGATGCATAATCTGTTATGCAGTCGAGAAAATGGCAGCATATTGCATGATGCATCCATTTTGTTTTTAGCAGTGTTATCAACCAAAAAATGGTTGTATAATCTGTTATACAACTAAAAAAATGAATGCATAACCTGTTATGCAATCGATAAAATAGCTGATAATCTCTTATGCAGCTACAAAAAAGGCTGCATAATTTGTTATGCAGTAGAGAAAATGGCAGCATATTGCATTATGCATCCCTTTTGTTGTTAGCATTGTTATCAACTAAAAAATGGATTCATAATCTATTAATGCAGCTACAAAAATGCCTGCATAACCTGTTATGCAGTCCAGAAAATGGATGCATAATCTGTTATGCAGGTATAAGAAATATTACATAATTTGTTATGTAGTCGAGAAAATGGCATCATATTGCATTACGCATCCATTTTGTTTTTAACATTGTTATCAACCAAAAAATGGCTTCATAATTCGTATGCAGCTACAAAAATGACTGCATAACGTTGCATTATGCATCCTTTTTTTTGTTGGAATGTTATGTTCGAGGTATATACACCGTTTTAATATGTGGTTGCACAACCAAATTAGTAGATGCATGAATCAAAATATGGATGAAAAATGTGTTATGCATCATTTGTGGTGGTCGCATAATTCGTAATGCATCCTCTCTTTTTTTTGAATAATTTTTTAGGCATATACATCGTTTTAGTAGTTGCAAAGGCAAATTAATGGATGCATAAACCAAAATATGGTTGCATAATGTGTTATACATCCTTTGTGGTGGGTGCATAATGTGTTATGCATCTTTTGTAGTGCCTGCATAATGGCTATGTATCCAATTTTGAAATTTGTGCCTAAAAGGACAAACACCTTCGATTTTTTCATAAAAATATGAATTTGATATTGTTGTTTGTACTCGTTGAGTAGATCTATTTAAAAGCTTTCCAACGAGATAAAATTTGTTAATTTCAAAAGGCACGGATTTTTAAATATGTTATATTCTAGTTTGGTTACCAATTATACCCCTGAAAAAATATGATGCATAATGAGTTATTCAGATATTTTTTATAATTTTAAATAATTATGGGTGTCACAAAAACTGAAAAATATTGTGGGCCTGACAGAATAATATTTTTTTTGGGCCTGAGCCTAAAATCCCCAAATAAGAGATGTGTTTTATGCTTACTTTGGACGTGGAAAAGGGTAGTTTTGTTGGTTTTTTGGGGAGGTTAAGTCTCCTGGTTGGATAAGGATTAAGAGGGAATGAAAATATTTGATGGTTATCAGGTTTCCTAGTTGGATAGATATTAAGATGAGGTTTTAAAAACCTATACAATTTTCTTTACAACACATAGAGGCAAGAGGAAAGACTAGCGAAAGAGATTAGGGTTTTCCCCTCACAGGGGAAAACCATTGAGATTTATCATTATCATTGTCATTATTATTTTTATTTTTTTTGTATCATGAGTAATTAATTATTCATTTAATTTTGTGGAAGATGATATCCACAACCTTTATCAGCAGGAATATTTGAACGGAAAAGCCCCAGGTGGTTTACCTCCTCATATGTTGAAAGTGAAGCTAGGAGCACCCATTATGTTACCGAGGAATATTGATGCCATGAATGTCTTATGTAACGTTACCAGGATTATAATCAAGAAGTTCTTTCAGGATTGCATTGATATTGTGATCCTCAGTGGGTAAGATAGTTTTCATTCATAGGATGCCGTATAAGATGATTCGCAAGCAGTTCTCGGTATGTATGTGTTTTTCATTCACGATCAACAAAGCACAAAGAAAAACAATTGAAAACACCGGTATTTATTTTCCTGAGCATGTCTTCAGTCATAGCAGTTGTACGTTGCCCTTTCAAAAGGTGTTTCAAGTAAGAACACTAAGATGTTAGTCAAGAAAGGTAATGTTACTGATAAAGTTGGAATGTTTACAAAAAAAAACGTTTGTATAAGGAAGTTCTTATGGCGTGGCTAATTAAGTAAATTATAAAAAATAAATAGTGTAATTAAATATGTAGTATCATGTACATCTTATAAAAAAAATCAATAAATAATATTTTTTACGGGTTTTGAACAAAATAACACTCACATTGCGCGTGAATCCTTGCTAGTTTTGATAAACTAATGTTTTGACGCCAACAAAGGGCAAAATATTCAATCATATAAAGACTTTTCCGATCAATCTAAAGCCAAAACGTTTTGAATATCTGAACTACAATCTCTCTGGTCAAAAGTAAAGGAAAACTTAGAATAGCAGAAGCTTATTCACTTGCATAAATAGCTTCATTTACCCGTTCATGTTATAAATATTTCATAATTTATCATCCTTCTTAGTAAGCGGATCGGCCTGAAGACAGATTTTAACCGTATGATCTACATCCAGTCTGCATAGAGACATATCGGTTAGCCAACCGACTAAAATGGATCAGACTAGTCGGTTTTGGCGGATCCATCAGGGACGGTCAACCCTGCGTACATAAATTTCAATCTATGGAAAATAAGGGTGAACATATGAACCCAAACCCGTAAATCTGACCTAATCCATCCTTAGATTGGCGGGTGGACACCCAACCCGTTTATGGATAGGTTGGACATGGATGTATTTTTAAAATCCACTAAATTATAGGTTGGATACGGATGCAAGTCTAGAAATCCATTGGACATCCGTACCCGCTATGTTTAAGGGTAAAGAGGAAATTTATAAAATACAGAGGGACATATGTATATTTTGAAGGTACTATATAACTTTTAATGTTTTCATTCTAACCTTGTTGTACCGATGAATCAATTTTGCAATCAAGCAGTATTGAATATACTCTTTAAGTTCTACTTTTGGTTGGTTGTTGAGATGACGTTATTATAATTTTAGTATTTTTATATTGTAATATAATATATTCTTTAAATTTCAGTAATTTAATGTCTAAATTAGTTTTTTTTTGTTAACATGTTAACTATTTCATGTATATCCTAATAAAAAAACATGAAATTCGTGGATTTACCCGTATCCAATCCGCCCACCCGTCCATCCATGGTTGTCAAATCCAAGGGTGATGGATTGGATACAAATGCACATCTAATACCCGCCGTTTTGATGGGTTGGATTTGGATGACATAAAATCCACGGATTTCACCTGCTACTCACCCCATTAAAAAATATGAAGTTGTGAACCTAAATCAGGTCTTAATATGTGGGTTTTTAATATGTGGACCTAAACTAGTCCTCAATGTGTGGGCCATCTCCCTTATTCATTATATATACAGAACAAGTGAAAAAAAACCAAGGTGGCCATACTTATTAGATAAAAACTCCAACGATAAGTTGAGATCTATGAAAACTCCATATTTTTTAAAAGTGATACAAAAATCCAAAATATTTTAAAATATATAAGTTACATCCATTTTATTTTTTAAGAATACCCAGCCTACCCTTTTATTCTTATTTTTTCTACGTATGAGCACCAAATACTTACTGTCTTTCTCTCGCACCACCAACACCAGAAGCATCTCCTTCTCTCCCCCCCCCCCCCCCACACACACACACACATCACCAGAAGCACCTCATTCTCTTCATTTTAGTTGTTTTGTAGAACTTAGGGTTTCAAATCGATTCAAATAGAAGAAGAAAAAGAGGATATTTTTTTTCGATTCTGCTGCTTTAGATATCAATTTTGAAATCAGGACATTTCAAATCGATAAACCTCGTTCTCTCTTCCTCAATGTTGTTCTTCCTGATCGTATTGATGATGATGTTGTTCCAAATAGAAATTTTCTGTGTAGTAATAATAACTTAAATCCGTACTTGGACGAAGAAGACCAAAGAAATTCCCAAGATCTTAATCGATTTCAAGAGGTAATAATAATAATAGGCTCCTAGTTTCACTGTTTACTTGATTATTTATGTTTTCAAATTCGGAATTAGATGCTAGGTATAAGATTAGATATGGACACAATTTGGATCCTAAGAAATAGCTAAAGTAGTTAGAGTATAATGTTTTCAGATTAGGTGTTATTTTTTAGTTCTTACAGACCTTTTCATTTGAATGTACATTTCTGATTTCTAGGTCGTTATAACTATTTTACTATCTTCTCACTTGCAGATGGAGATAGGAATTTATCGAGTTGTTGTTGGTTGGTTTCATGAACGGAGTAAGGGAAATTTTCTTTGTTGTTCATCAATTTGGAAGTTGTTTGATAAAAATCATTTTTCAACTGAACAAGTGGTTCTTATAAATCAATAGGTATGTGTTATCACACTTCATGCATACTTGCTTATGTTTCTTATTCTCTTTTAGTGATGTATGTGAAATAAGGTAAGTGTTCATTTGGGTATGGATGTGCCGTAACATGAATGATGATTCTTGTAGCAGATGTGGTACTTTGATTTAGTTTTAAAGATTAAAGTATTTGTAAGTGTGCAGATGTGAATTTGCGAATTGGAAATGTAAATAGTGTCGTTTTCCATTATAAACTGATCTTATTATGAACTTATCTTATTGTACTAAATAGTTAAGACTTTCATATGATGTGTTGCTGGGTGAGTTTATATGTGCTAGCAGTGCCTTATTCCTTTGGAATATGGTTGAAAATAATTGGCATAGATGTACCTTGTGGTGGTTAGTTAGCATAATTGAATCAACTAATGGACTAAGAGGAATCAAATTAAGTTGTGTTCTGGTGTCGCCAAACAAGTGATTGTGTAATGCATGTTCTTTGAATTTTTATGGACTAAGGTTTTAATATTATATGTTTTGTTTTTGATTTTGATTTCTCCGTAATTTGATGTTCATAGGGTTATGTACAGGGTTGCAGTATACAAAAACAAGATGCATGGCCGTGAATACAGTGTCACCAAGTCGTTTCAATATGTGTTTGAAATTCATTCGATATTAACACAAACGGTCGATTTGCAAAGAAGAACATGTTCTTGCAACCGCTGGCGCATCAACGGTTTCCCTTGTGCCCATGCTATCCGTTGTATCATGTTGAATGAAGAAGACCCGTATAAGTATGTTGAATTTTATTTTACATTAAAGTTCTATCGGGAATCCTATGTAAGAGCAATTAATCATGTCCCCACAGTTGAAAAGCCTGCGATTGTGTCCCCAAAATCTATTGTTCTTGGTCCTGATGCTCTACCACGATCAGGTCGTCCAAGGAAGAAGAAGAGAATTCCTAATACAAGTTCAGTTCCCAATAAGAATATGAGAACTTGTGGTGGCTTCCATGTTTTGACTGCCATGCCCTGCGCATCAAATTTGAAGTCATTTCGACTATAATTCATCGACTTTCAGTTTCAGTTTTCGTTTAGATTACTATATGTTTTAATCTACATTTTTGATTTGTTCTTTTTTCCACATTTCTTACAGTTAAACATGTTAATTTGTTGCAGGTATTTCATGTTTGTTTAATTTTAGATTAAGTTTGTCAGAGTTGAAGGCTTTTGTAATTTGTTGGAACCAAAATAGGTTTCATAGTTTGTCACATGCTTCGGTATTTTTTTCATCTCTAATATGATGAAACTTTTTGTGGTTCCATCATTTTCTTTCATCTGGAATAAGATGGAACCAAAAAAATGATTGAACTTTTGTTGGTTCCATCCTTTTTTTCATCTGGAATAAGATGGAACCAAAAAAATGTTTCATTATTTTTGTTTACATCTGTGACATGTTTGTTCAATGCCTAAGGTTTAAGCCTAAGTGTTCAGGCCTAAAGGTTTTAGCTTTTCTGCATTATGTTGAAACACTTTTTGGTTTCAACATTTTTGTTTCATCAACTGAGATCTTTATAAACATACAAACTGAGATGTTTTTATAAAAGTTCCAAGTATTTAAAACCAAATATGTCTAACAATTCCAACTGAACTGAGATCATTACAAAAGTACTTTAAACTAAAACTAAAACTACAACTTTTAATTGCAAACTAAAACTGTCAACTTTAAATTGCAACTTTGGTCTCATAGTCTTCACCTTTGTCAACGAGGATCTTGCAGGCCATCTTTGGCCTTATATGTTGCACCTTTTGTTTTATATGTGCTTCATACAAAAAATTTTATTTCAAGAGGCTCTTCATGTAATAGCAAACATGAAGGCCGCAATCATTCCTGAAATTAACAAAACAAGATCTTTAAATTGAAAAAAACAAAAAAAAAAGAGAAATGAATAGGGTGAAGAGAAGATCTCTAAAAAAAAGTTCTTTTAAAGCACTTACACATCTTGCTGACAACACAAAGGGGCGTTCAAAACGAATTATTTTGATTGACTTGCCGACTCTAGTGAAAGCTTTGCAACATGTTGTTTGAATGCTAACAAAATGGACAAGCAACAAGGGCCTTCATGTGTTGTTTCTTTTTTTGTATCAAAGCTTTTATGGCAGGTGCCTCCGCACACAAATGATACAACGAGCACCTATGCGGTTCTTTAACTATTTTTTTCCTTGTTGTTAAATCAGGAGTAAACAATAAGCACCGACAGAGTTGGTTTCAACCATACAACAAAAATGATGAAACCAATTTCAGTTCCATCAAAATAGTCATTAAGTATAAAAACACCAACAGAGTTGGTTTCAACCATACAGTGAAAATGATGAAACCAATTTCAGTTCTATCAAAATAGGCATTAAGTAAAGTAACACCAACATAGTTGGTTTCAACCATACAGTGAAAATTATGAAACCAATTTCGGTCCCATCAAAATAGCCATTAAGTAAAATAACACCAACAGAGTTGGTTTCAACCATACAGTGAAAATGATGAAACCAAAACTGAACATAATTGCCAAAACATAATTGAACCGTGAATAAATAAGGTGAAAACAAATGTAATTGAAACCTAATTATGAAACCAGTGATTTCAAAGCAGATGAAATCTAAACCTAATTTATGATACAAACAGATGATAAGAGATAAAACCTAATTATGCAAATTCATTGATGAAACAAAAATTGCGAAACCAAAAATCATTGATGCATGTTGATTTTCAACCATAAATAATCACTGAAGAACAATGAAACTTCGATTTACCTTTTGGAGAATCTTCGACAGTATTCTTAAGCTTTTTATTGATCTTTCTTTTTCTCTTGTTTCTTTACGATTTTTGATTTTGTTCAGTGATTTGTTTCAATTTTAGGTTAGGTTGAAATTATTACAAAAACTGAAATTAGTTGTAAAATTGGTTTCAGATCTGAGATTTATGAAGTAAGAAGAATAGAGAATCGAAATTGAAATTGGTTTCAGATATGAGATTTAGATTTTTGAGTGAAGAGAAGAGAAGGTTGAAGGGGAAAAAAATGTCATTACCAAGTGATAAATGAGAAGAGATAAATGAGAGTGGTTATTTTCTCTCTCTGAAATTACGAAAGCGTAGTTTAAACAGTTAATTTCAAATGAAGTTTTTGTGAACATTTTATTTTGTTGGGTTTGTAGTTGTTGGATAGTGACACCTTTGGAATTATAACCCACATAAAAACTGAATAAATCTTAAATTCTAGAGCTTCCGTCCCCATCTACAAAGGATTTAGATAAATACCAATTTATGAGAGCAAATTTAAAACGACATACCAGTAAACGAATTAAACACAATTTAAAAAAAATTAGACCAATAGAAAATAAGATGTCTTTTTCCCAAAAAGTGTGAACACAACATAGTCATCGGATTAAAACCCTAAACCACCAGCTTTCCTTTTTCGGATGTTCTTCTTCTTTGTCCGTGCTTCTCTTCGTTTTCTTTCGTCTTCTCTTCTGAAACTGTATAGCGATCTCTTCTATTACCGTTTCTTATAAAACCGTCATGCATGTTCTAATTTATAATTGATTTTCTTTCTTCTTTTTTTTCTTTTGATATTCCAGGTGATAATGCATTAATACGATTCGGGTTCTTCCTATAAAGGTTTGTACTGCAAACTAGGGTTTCTTATTTAAATTATTCAAAGGTTTGTACTGCAAACTTTATTTTACTTACACTATAAAGCATATCAGAAGTTTCAAAGGTGAAAATTGAAAAAAAAAAACACCAAACATTATTTATGGTTTGTTTCTTTTTTGTTTCATTTGAAGGGGTTATACAGTTGTTCATCTTTGCTTAGATTAATCAGTGGGAATATTATTAATGGCTGCCTTGAAATAATTGTGATGAGATTAGTAGTCCATAGTCTTCATAATAGATTATGAAGGTGAGAAAATTGTGGACTTTTTGGTTGTTCCTTAGGATTAATGGCTATCCAGATCACTGCAGTTGTTAACCATATTTGATGAGTGAGAACAAAACTCTGCCGCATCAATGTTTAGATAAGTGGTGTGTGAAGGTTGTCCCTGTCTTATTTTTCCTGCAATAATTTGAAATTGTTATAAGAATCTTTGCTTTTGGTGATTTTACTGAAAAAATGTGATGGCAAGTTGTCAACCGCTTAGAAAACGGTATTGCTTATCTGCAAAATGGTCCATGTGAGTGCAATGAAAACATTTTGTTTGTACTTTGTAGTGGCTAGCATCACCGATCTTTTGCCCATATCATCCGGATTTTAGTACACAGGCCTGCACTAGACTTGCTATCATCGGCATTTACGTGCAGTCGCGCTATAGAAGAATGATACTATAGAAGTAAATATTATCTCTAGAAGTAATCTGCTGCAGTGTTGAATATGATTATTAGGGATATAGTTATACCACTATATTGTTGCTATTTGTTATTAATGTCCATGTGTAATTACTGAGACAATGTGGGTGGGTAAACCATGCACTTTTTCAAAGATGAAGCTTAGTTGAAGGTGGATTATGACAATGACTATACTTAGTATTTCTAGCATCCTGAGCGAGCAGATCAGCTGCTGTATCACAAGTCCTATTAGTAAAGACAACTTGAACACCTACCTTATCATGAACTAAAGACTTACATTTGGTAATGATGGGTTTATCTGCTACTAAAAGGCAGGCATATTCACCTGCTTCTACTGCTTAGATATTCTAAGAGTCTTGATCCATGGTTAGGCTTGAAGTAACCTCTGCTATTAAAAGGTAGGCATAAATTGAACTTATATTCACGGGCAAGTGGTCCAGTTACAGTAATCAATAAAAGATTGGACTTTGTGTAATGTAGTTGAGTAGTTTGAGATTTGTTAAAGTATGAAAGATCTAATAATTGTTAGTTCTCACATTTGTTAATTTGTTTGATTCATATTTCTTCCAAGTATCTTGAAGATGATGGGATTGTAATGGTGTCTCTAATTTTTGTTGGTGTTGAAGATTGACTGTGAGAACATAAAAGTTTGTAAGACGACATATTCTTCATCTGCTGCTACCAACTGGAGTTTTTCATGTACATTCTAATTTTGTTTGAACCATAATATATCAAACATTAAATAGAGATCTTGGTACTCCAAGAGATTTGGTGAGAAGAAGTGAAGCTATGGGGAGTACTCAACAGTCCGGCCAGTTAATGGAAGTGATCTCCGTGGAACACCAGTAATGTACGTCTATTTTATTTTGATTAGTATAACAATTTTAATATGAATTACTTTGTCTCTGTTTTTAGATTAAACGCTTTTGAACTCCAATAAAGTATGGAATATGTTTGGTAAAATGTTTTAAATGATTTCCATGGTATATTTCTATTTGTTGAAGAGTTATTCGAATAAATGTATAACAAGGCAGAGGGCGGATTTATGTGTACACGTGGGTGATTGTTTGTTGCAGGTTCATTTTTTATGCGAGTTAGCGGGAATGGGATCTTTACATTCTTTCATTATTTCTGTTCTCTTTGATCTCCATGTTTCTTCGTCTAAATCTACATTGAATGTAAGAAAATTACTGATAGTCGACCCTGAATTAGAATATAAAAATATGTTTCGATTGTGGTGTGATAAGTTTGTTAATTCTCTTATCATTGTTGTTATTTCTAAAGATTCTACTGATAACCTAAAAGTAAGTAGTTGATCTGTTGGTTTTTGTTTTGTGGTTCTTACATTTGTTGTTTTTCTTCTTCTTGATTAGGACGTTACATTGGAGACTATAATGGAGTTTGTGAAGCTGGGGAAAGGTGTGAGATTTGATTCTTCTGTATAACATGTTTCTCAAGTCTATAGTCAGTTACCATATGATGTGTTTTTTATTTATTAATTATCAGCTGTCTTCCAGATCGTATTCCACTGCTTTTGCGATGTGTGATTGTATGGGCTTTAGTGGTCGTCTGTTACTTTGAATTTGGGTTCGTCTAATCTGGTCACTGGGTGCGGATTTTGATTGAACTATGTTTGTTTGTCAATGATTATTTGGATGGTTTAGCGAACCATGCGGCGGATGGCAGCCAGCGGGACAATTTTACCACTATGGTTTGGGACCATGCCATCCCGAACTTCTTAAATTTAATTGATTTCTGTGGCACTGTAGATACGTCATATACCCCCGTGTAATGAACTTCTAGCCTTTAATTTAATTTCCTTATGCTTTTAAAAAAAAAAACTCCTCTTACGCATCAGGCTGCCCAACTTGGTATATTTTTTTCAAGTATATGGATGTCTGCTAAGACACATATGCTTACGATGTGTTTATTATGATAAATGATTTTGGATTTAGAATTATGTCCAATGTAAATTCTCAACATTAAAACACTTGGTATTTATTATTATTATTATTTTTTGTTATTATTATTTTTTAAATTATTTGTTGTTATTGACCTACTTATTAATTTTTCTTTCAATGTTGTGCAGTTATTATTCATATACTATTCGTTTGAAAAAGCTTGGAGGATTGTTGTACCGTATGCAATGAGGATGGAAAGGCGCAAATATAGTTCAGAAAAAATGATTCAAACCATGACATAAATAGACCATGTGAGCTGCCGTAGGAGGTGGATTCTAGATGGTACTAATCTAGCACAACATCATTTCTGAATAAGAGTTTGATGACATGTCATTCACATAATGTTCAGTGGGAAATGACTTCACAAGGATTTTCCTGCACATTTATAACAAGGTTACCAAATTTAGTGTTTTAGTAATTTGTTTTGAGATTGACGGTCATATTTAGTAATTGCTTGCTTTGGTTAAGTTGTAACTTGAAAATTGATCCAACCAACTTTGATTTAGTTTATTTATTTCTCCACATAGCCATGGAATTAGTGGAACCAATATAAATTAGTCAATTTTTTAAATATAGGACAGCCAATCTGAGCCCGTACAACGCGTAGGTGTACCACTAGTTACACTAGAATCAAATTTTTATATATGCCCAATCTGAGTACCTCTTGCCCCCTTCCCTTCCATTAGCTTCCATCACGCCTTGTGAAAATGTGATTGATCTGTATTGTGCACTTTGATATATCATAGATTCATAGAAAACGGGACACTTAGCCAGTGAAAAAGTAGGGGACACTTACTACCTAGAAAGAGTTGGGCAGCTGTTTATGCAACACATATCAAAACAGGACTAACTCACAGACTAACACCTAATGGTGTTGCTGATTTTAGTCCTTCTGTTTCACCTTCTGGGACTTGGATTGCTGTTGCTTCATCTGGTGAGGAAGGTTGGAATGGAGAGACAGAAGATCTTAATACCCATATCTATATCTTTAAAACGAATGATCATGGTGGTTCACATAGAATTAAAGTTGTTGATCATGGTGGTTGGCCTTGTTGGGTAGATGATTTTACATTTTATTTCCATAGAAGTGTGATGATGGTTGGTGGAGTGTTTATAGAGCAACAATTCCTGCTTCTGTGGGAGACACAATTCATATTGATTCTGTAAGAATAGAAAGAGTTACTCCACCTGGTATTCATGCTTTCACTCCTGCTGCTTCTATAAAGAACAGAAAATTGTTAGCTGTTGCCACAAGAAGACCCACTTCAAGGTTTTGCCACATGAGTTGTTCGATATCAAAACGAACACCTTCGCGCAGTTGACAAAACATGTTACTCCGAACACGCATCACTATAATCCATTTTTCTCACTAGATGGAAATGAAATTGGGTATCATAAATTCAGAGGAGGTGGTAATGGAGAAAGAGAGAAAACAAGAAGCTACCGCTTGAAACGTTAAGAGTCCGTCTGAGAAGATCTCCGTTCAGAATAGATGGGTCTTTCCCTGGTTTGTTTGTGGTGAATAGAGATGGTTGTGGCAAAAGAGAAATCTTCTCTGGTGCTGCTTTCTCTACTGCTTGGGATCGAGAAGGAGTTGTATATACAAGTACTGGTCCAACTTTTGCTTCAGAAAGGACCCAAGTTGATATTATCTCTGTAATCATTGATGATGACGACAAAGCCAAAGGCGATAGCAGTGGCGAAAGTGGAGGCATTGTTGATCAATCAAATGTGAAAAAGCTCACAACAGGAGGCCAAAACAATGCATTTCCATCAGCATCTCCAGATAGGAAATGGGTTGTATTCAGATCAGGAAGGTCTAGTCATAAGAATCTGTATATAATGGATGCTTTTGAAGGCGAAAATGGTGGAATTTACAGACTTACAGAGGGGCCATGGACAGATTGTGATTGGTCTCCAGATGGTGATTGGATTGCTTTTGCTTCTGATAGAGAAAATCCAGGTAGTGGGAGTTTTGAAATTTTCTTTGTACATCCAGATGGGACTGGATTGAAGAAAGTAGTTCATAGTGGCATAGGTGGAAGAACTAATCATCCATGGTTCAGTCCAAGTTCCGACCATTTCGTATTCACTACAGATTATGCCGCTGTGTCTGCTGAACCCATTTCAAACCCTCATCATTATCAGCCTTACGGTGATATCTTCACAGCTAGATCCGATGGTTCTGAGATACAGAGGATGACACATAATTCTTACGAGGATGTGACACCTGCTTGGGGTCCAACTTTCATGAAGCCAGTAGATGTTGTAGAGTGGCCTTCCAGTGGATCTCATTGTTTGTTCGATGATTGCCATTGTCTAGGCAAATATGCTCCTAAGGTTGCAGTTACTGTTAGACCCCAACAGAGTTGTTAGTTGCTAGGAAGTCTTTGTCTTTGAGTTGGCCATATAATAATGTATGTACTATGCAGAGACATACATGCTACAGCTTAACTATGTGTTTATGATGTTCGCTATAATGTGTAAGAACTTCAATAGTTTCACAATGTGCATAAAAATTTCGTTCTCAAACAATTAGCATTAATGGTAGCTATGGGTTTGTAGTACTCGATAGTTATTACAGCTGTCTTAGTTCTAGTCATCTGCAATTTTACATCCTACATATGCATTTCAGGTGAGTTTGTGAATCTAAATTTGAATAGAGGCCTCACTGAACAAATAAACATCAGTCGCCCAACTTACCTGATTTTCACTGTTGTCATCCAAAATAGCAGGCATTATACTGAACTGAATACTTGCAGGTCATTCTGACTTCAACAACATTTTGAATCATTCCATGTACTAGTTAAGCCGTGATGATAACTTTTTCTAGTGTAGCAGGACATCTTTTACAATCTTACACTACATCAGCATTACAATGTTATAACAGATTTTAGATACCAATGAAAAAAATAAGACGCCGAGGCATGATACATGTACGTCGTCTATACATGAATAAAAAGGTAATGAATTCTTTGTATAACCACAGATAGATAAATATACACGAGACAAAATCCTAGCAAACAAGAGATATGTACATACAGATATGTTACTGAATCGTGTCACTTGCAGCTTAATGATAACTTTGCAATAAGGAATCATTTATAATCATACACACTTTTAGCACTACAACATTACAGCAGTTTTCAGATACCAATGAGAGCAATAAGAATTTGAGTTGTGGTACATGTGCATATGCATTGAAATTGTCTATAAATGAATACATAGGTAATGACTTCTCTGCATAACAATATATAGCTAATATATACACGAGGGAAATCCTAGCAAACAAAAGTCACATTTATATACAGAAATATTACTAGACATGTCACCTACAACATAAAACAGCTACTTATACATGAAAACCTAATTTGCTAATTCTCTCATCGCATCTCCAGCCCCCATTCTTACCTCATCTTTCTCCTAACAGCGATTCCAAAAGAGCAGCCTCTTCCTCCTATACAAGTTCCAACAAAAATAAAAGTTATGATTAAAAGAAGCCTCACATAGCCAGCAATTGATGTCTATAAGTGCAGAGGGCAAAATTACAACGCTTACCACCAACGCATTAAATTCTGTTTCTTCATCTATTGCATCTACGACTGCAAGGTCCTCCAGTAAATCCTGTTTAGTGCAATGACATAAAACGATTAGCTGTGTCAGAAAAGAGATCACTGTACACTACTAAACGTGTAACATCTTTCAGGCATTCGCATAAATGTGCCACTAGACAGTCAAGAATGTGCAAATTTTTCCAGTTACCCTGTTGGTAGAAGTTTTGCACTCATAGGATAGCTAAAAGTATAACAGTACATGCTTCAAAAAAAAAAAAAACAGTATAACAGTACTTAACTCCACAGGAAGAATTGCCCATGTGTACAGGAATGAAACTAAAATATTAAGGTTCCAAAACTACATCATTGTCTGACATGGATATAGTGTCAAACACACTACACAGAATGCAAGCACTAACTAGTCTATACTGTGTTTGGATGAGTCCTCAAGTAAGCTTTAAGAAGCAACAAAAAAGTGATAATAGAAAGGTTTTTGTATGCTTATTGCTTTGTGGAATATTTAAACCTAAATTTAATTCCACTATTTTCTATCTCAAATGGTCTAAAAGTCAATTGCTTAGTATTTACAAAGTAGTTATCATATGGTCATTTCAATAAAAAGATCTCAGTTATCAGAACAAAAAAAAATGCAGAAAATTGTTTTGAGGTGTAAAAGAATAATAAATAAAAAAAAATCTTACATCATCAGCAATTTGCAATTGACCATTATTACCCTGCATAAACAAATAAAGGTCCGTTATTTTTATTCTATTTACCTGGTCAGGTCTCAACGTAAAACCAACTACTATAAAGTTAGAAGAGACAAGAAAGAAGCGACGGCTTGCTACAATATCATGAGTCATGTCACTTAACTCACAAGTAGTTCCAAGATATAAATCATAAAACAAAGTCAGGCTGGTTATTTACCTTCACAGCAACAAACAGAAGAGGATCAGAGGGTGTGTAGATCATAAAATGAACACCATCCTGCAAAGTAGAAGCCATTAAGATCAGAGGCTTCACCAAACCAATACATCTGAGTCCCTTTTATTCCCCTCTTCTATCTCTCTTTCTTTTTTTAATAGAGCTTTTGGTCATTTTGGTGGAATGAGTGCCGCAAGTTTCATATCCCGCAATAATGTATCAACATCAAGATCTATAACATCAACTCTAACAGTTGTAAAGGAACATTGGTCTAGTAGGTTCGAATATGGACTAACTATAAATCCAAATATTCAATTTTGGTAGAAGATAGTGATGCAATCCTCTTGCGGAATATGATAGACTTCTGATTTTTTAATATTCCTCCCGGTGTTTAGTTTATCATACAGACACACATACACTGCCAGTCGGTTACTCACACATAGTTTCTAGGGACAATGGCAGAAGTAAGAAAAACTAACAAATAAATGCAGATATCAAAAGCTGCAACTAACAAGCAAAAGTGATTTTCAGGTAGCAATGGTGGGAAATAATAGTAGTGAGCAAAGCTATCCATCATATTTTTCTACCTGCTAGTGAAAGTATTTTTAACTGAAACAAATGCAGCAATGAAGAGTTACGAAATAATAACTGTGGGAGCATTGTTTTACACTATTGATCCCAAGGTATATCTGGTAAGCTGACTCTTACCTTACCAGTTCAATGGAATCATGTTCAGCCACCAAATTAGCGGATAACCCCACATAAATGTGCTACTTGCTTAGATTCTTATATTTGAGGCGCTTGAAAATATCAAGTGAATGGCTGGCAACAATATGTAACCAGGACTCTACATTTTTATATATATAAAAAAAAATTGTTCTGCTTAATTCTAATCTCAACTTACCCTTGAAAGTCTATCTCAACTTAATTCTTCAGGTACTACTTATTACATGTTTAAGACGTCCATTTATAGAAATACACTTTTAATATTTTTTTATCAGGGACAATGTGATCACAGATTCACGGCTACAAAGGAAAAAGCATATCATGTGTACCAAACTCACCTGATGGAAGCATGTGATTTCGACACCTTCGGTTGGTAAGCCATCTATGTCTTGACCACTATCTATGTCTTGACCATTATCTACAAGTTCGTCAACAATCTTGAGGGTTATTCACGGCATTAAAATCCAAGACGAAATTCGAGAAAAATCAGGCTTTAATGCGGTACAACATAATTAGGCAATAAAAAAGTAAATTTCAGAAGGAGAAATTTCAATAAAGAAGTAAATTTCAGAAGGAGAAATTTCCAACGAAACATAAGAAACCGGTGAATAAGTAGGACAAAAGTGAAATAATGAAGTGCAGCTTATGCAGGGAGGCACACATATAAGATGTGGGTTGAACAACATAAGAGTGCAACTTAAGCTAATGATCATACTGATGCACCTTGAATATGGAAGGTTAGTCATCATAATGCTGTTTTTAGCTGACCTGATGCTACATCTATATATACATCAATAAATGTGTGAAAATATGCCACTTCTCACTACAATTCATGAACTAAGGCAAGGACTGTCAAAGCTTAAGACACCATTATTTTGTATAAGCACAAGCCATATGTATGCAACACTTTGTACACTAACACTTCGCTCCTAAGAATTAAAGTGTATTACTATAAGATGAACAAAGAATAACGTGCAAAGGGATATTCTGATATGATCAAAGAATAACATACAAAAGGTCCTTAAGAGTGGACTACCTCTCTAATCAGTCAACTATATTAACCATGCTCAACTGGAAGTTTATCATAAGATCAACACCACATTACTCAGTTTCTTTATCAGAAGGAAAAACAATATCTTTTTTGTCTGCAAGCAAAAAATAGTAAAGGAAAGCTCATTGCCTGTGCCAAATTCGATAATGTCCTCCTCTGAATAGCAAAACCCTCCGCGTGCTGTATAACAAAACCTGATACATAAAAAAAAAAAAAAAAAAAAAAAAAAAAAAAAAAAAAAAAAAAAAAGTTAAATGATATAAAGAACTCATTGAACCATAAATAACTGCAATCTTGAATTGATGCGAGGAAAATATAGATTATAAAAATGAATGGAGTTGCTGGAAGGGCCTAGGATCCAAATTCTCTGTCAACCTTACCCACTAATGACAAGATGCATATGTATCTTGGCGAGTGCGTAAGCGGCAGCAGGAAGAATCTTTTCAACTTCCTCATCACTGACCTGTAAATGTACGTAACTTGTAACACAAAGTGGCCACTGACTATAAAATGAAAATGAAAGATGGTCCTTTCAATTAGAAAAAAATATAGCGCTTTATATGATAACTCTGTATAGGAGTTTCGCTGCTTTAGATAGAACTGACTGGTGTCAACCCTGCTATGTTTCAGGTGTGGAGTTATGGGCATTAAGATGTCATCTTAAAGTTGGTGACACACAGCATAAGAAGAGTGCTGGTGATGTGATGATACTCTCATTTGAGAACTAGAGAGCACCACAAAAATGATGATGATGGTCCGGACTGCGGTGAAAACATAGGATATTGGACTCAAGACTGCAAAGTAAAAACACATGCAAAGGTGGAAAGAGTTTAGCTGAAAGAAACCAAGCATGGCTTTAGGTTCACCGGTCGGGCTGTTGTGTGCAGCATCCTAGGGCTAAGCTGTTCAGGAAACATTGATATTGACCGTGGTGTCTTAATACAAACAAAGAAGAAACAAAGATATTAAGCTCTAGTTAAGTAAGAGACATACAGCTGACCAGCCATCAATATTTTTGCTCTTCAATATCTGCACGGGCCTGGAGGACAAAGCACACCAGTCAAAAGGAACTTCTAGAAAGTCAAATAGCCAGCTGAGTAGCTAGTTAAGAAGCAAATCACTTACGTATCAACAGGGCATAGCAGCATACACTCATCTTCTTGAGAACTTCTGAACACTCTTCTTATTACACAATCTAATGGCAAGTTATTTGAAGAGTCAACCTGTCAATAGCTTGTTAGAGCAAAAAACATTACTCCAAGAGAATCATCTACTCAAAGACATTCAGTAAATTATATAGTTTAGGATCAGCAGCTCTACTAGTTTGATACAAAATTGTGCCTCTTCATAAAACAATGTGCCTATACATCATAAAGCATCACATAGCTAAGGCTATTATGTAGCATAGAAAGAAAAAGGAAACTAAAAAAATAAGGTAATAGTTTAAACAAAAAAAATAACGAAGAAGAAGAAGGTGAACCAAACAAAACCACTAAGAACTACTACACTAAACAGATACTTCTGAATTCTGAAACCATCTCAATTAGGATCTAATCTATTGTTATAACCTTGTAATCTATGATGACACAGTCAACTCATAAAATTCACATAACAATAAATTCACTGTCTCTCAGTGATTACCACTGAATTTGTTTACTTATAACAATGTCGAAAAATACCCATATCCAAAGATTTTATCTTTTTTGAAGAATCCTACCACACTACACATAAGCTCTACCTTAGTCCCTATAAAGAAATGCAGAACATATATTTATCTCAAACAAACTTGATGATTTTAATACAAATATAACCTAGTTTTAACAAATCTCTTCTCCATTCCTATCATTTAATACTTCTTCCTATTTATATCCTTAACCCTAAGCAAAACTCAAAAATCACTTAAAATGGACAAACATAGGAATACTTACTAGGGTTGCAATTCGCTTTGAAGAGGCCATAAGAACGTTTCCATGAGGATCGAGTACGAACCCTGCAGGTGGTTTGGGTAATGGAGAAGGAATATAAGCTTTAGAATGTGTTGTAGAAATCTTATCCTCTGATTCATAGTCATCATCGTCTGTATCATCATTAACATTGAAAGTCTTTGAAGGAGGACTTTTTTTTCTGGGTGGTGGTCGTTTTCTTGTCGAACTGCTGTTGCTGCTACTGTTCCTGTTTTGCTGCTTAGCACTTGCTTTAGGGATTTGTGAAGGTCTACTGGGATTGTAACTGTGGGTGCTGTAAAGTGAGATATGGGGAAGTTTTTGGTTTTGAAATGAAACGAAGAGAGAAGAGGTTTTAGGGTTAGAAGAGGGAAAAGGAAGAGGAAAGAGAAGCCATGGACGTGCAGAGTAAGAGAGAGCCATTTCTGTCTTGTATCCGGTTTCTAATCCAAACTAAAATATTACGAGTAGAGTTGACACTTGACTATGGAACTCGGCTGCGCTACAAAGTTCCCCAATCAGTGTAGGTCTTGGGAGTTGCATAGCTTGAGCGCAATATTGCTGCGAGGATGGTAAAGACAATTTGTCAGTTTCAAATGACAAAGTATACGAGACCACAGTTGGATGCGCATCCAATCCACCGTACAACAACCGAGTCCATCGGAAATACGAAAGAATGTAATTGTGAATACATAATTTCTACTGTAGAGGTGGCATCGTCTCAGAGCTAGAAGGATGAGGTATGACGCACGCGTGTTATACTAAATCAAAGCTAAAATTACTTTTCATCATTTCGAGACAGCTCCAAGATTAACATTTGAAAATGATCTTTATGACATTGATCTGACCAAACGAGGATAACAATTATCTAAGCATGAGATAAAGTTTGAATGACATCATTAAATACGAAGGAAAGTGAAATAGTGTTGAACATCGAATGAAACGGAGCAGAAGCTGCTTTACCCGCACCAGAATAGCGGCGAAAGGCATGTGGAGAATCCTGATAGATAGATGAGGAGGTGAGCTCGCAACCATAGTCACTCTGAACCCGTACCAAAGCTACGGATAAAGTGTTCGATGACTACTTAAAGTACCAGACAACTAATGAAGTTAGATTACGGCTAAGGGGAGATGAGTCCCACAAGTTAGTTATATAAATATCCAACTCCACTAATGGATAAGAGGTCGAAAAAATTAGGAGAGCTGAAAAGAGCAAAATAACCAGAGAATAATTATAGAAAGAATAAGCTTTTATCATAGATAGAGCTTTACAAACCTTTGTAAACTTTTATCTTTTATTTTCCAGGATCATTTGGTTTCTGATCTCACATTGTAACATTCTACAAATTTATAGTGGAACATACCTCAATACCCTCTATGGAGTAGGCATTGCCAAAACACGTAAAACTATGTGTTTATTCATTTATGCACTTTACTTTCTTGCATCACATCATGTTCTCTTATTTGCACTTGCACTGCGATATATTGGTTATGACCACTAGATCCTTACCATGATCTTTTGTGCTCACATTAATCTTTCACTTCTAATTTGTAATCAAATTTCTATCAGATATAGGAAAAATATTCAATGTGAAATCATACTAAGAAAAAAACAATAAATTGCTTTGTATTTTAGCAAAAATAATATTTACACAATAAAAAAAATATTAGGAGAAAGATGTTTTTAATGATATCTTTATAGAACTTTAATTTAATTATGAAAAAAAAGGAAACTGAAAAACACTAAATGTGGTTATACACTTTTGTAAGTATAAATTATATATATATATATATATATATATATATATATATATATATATTTATGTATAAAATTTTAAATACTGATAATTCGGATCCTGATACCTTCATTTCCAAAAGTCTGAATCTGATTTATATTTTAAGATAATATTTGATATTCAGATGTGAAGTCTGATAGATCTCAGAGTTTTCAGACATATCCTTAGTTGGTATGATTTTCGTCGGTTGTACTAGATAGCTGGGATTTGTAGTTATCACTAAGTGTAATAATATGTTGGTTTTTCCAACCAAACAACATGCCACGATTGCCCTCTTGTAAATATTTATCAAAATCTAATAAAAAATATTTTAAAAATTAATTTTATTTGATACTAGGGCTTAACCCGTGCCGTAACGGTATGGGAATGAATATTTGTCAAAATGTATCTCCTGGCCCTTATATATCATTAAGTTTTTAAAACAATTTAACCCTTTGTATTTGTAATCAATAAAAGTTAGATATATCGAGTACTTGTGTACTAAAGAATTCAGTATGCTTGAATTAATTTTAAAGTTTTATAACCAACAATGTACGTAATCAAATTTAACCCTTTGTATTTGTAAACAATTTAACCCTTTGTATTTGTAACCAACAATGTACGTAATCAAATTAACAAACTACATGTTAACCTTCGATATTTTATTAACCTCAGTTGCAAATATTTTTTCTCTTTAATTACTCTAACATCTTAAAAATAATAATAAGTATTGAAATAGAATCTCATGCACTACTCAATAGAGAGGAAAGACATACTACCTATTTATTAAAATACTATTTGATGCGTTGAATACTAAATTTGCATATCCTTGTAGAACTCTCCATATAGTCACCATAGATACTCCACTGATTGTTATTTTTCTTATATAACTTTTGAGTTTCAACGCTCTAAGGTGATAACATACTCACCAACATGAAATTCAAAATATGAGAGGTTAGATTGCAGAATGTTGAATGTTTTCCCTTTTTGCACAATCAACAAAGATCCATTTTATTGATAAGGTAAGAGATTAAAAAACACAATAAAGTTGATCACAAAAAGGGAGTAAAAACAGATTTTTCATACAATCATTTTTTGTTATTTTTAACCCTTCTCCAACGCCTTATCTTGACAATGCTTGCAAAGTCAATTTTACCAATTCTCTTGTATGCTATAAATCACAAAACAAAACCTCATTAATGGACAACAGTGGAAGCAACTGGATTCTTTGTTTCCACTCTGTCCATTCAGGTGGAGCAAACCAGAATGCACCATCTTTCATATTAGCCCCTACTACAACTACTTTGTTCTTTATTAAATTATCATCATAATTTTCTTCTTTTACATGCCACCACATCTATGTTGCTTGAGACTCTAATGCAGCTAAAGTTGATCTCACAACAGTTAAATCAACATCACCATAGCGCAACCTATTAAATTGGATGAACAGTAATCATTAACTGCTTCAATGTATCTCCAAGATTCTTCTGTTGGAGAAAATGAACTTATAAATGTTTTATTTTTAGTCTTGGTGGGAATGGACCTTAAGACCAAGTAGTCACCAAGGGAAACTAGCTCATTTTCACTTTTGTGAATGAACCTTTAGTCCCACATTGGAGAAACTAAAGATGATTCCTCTTTTTATTACCACAAAAATTGCATCTAAGGGAGGGCCTTTAGGGTTTAAAAGCTTATGTGGTTGGGGGAGGACTAAGGAAATGGGCTAGTTGGAGCAAACATACTTTTCACACATGTACAGTGCTTCGCACCGAAGCACGCACGACCGGGCTCGGGTGCGCTTGCGCTTGCGGTTTGCGGTTTGCGTTTTGCGTTTTGCGGCTTGTGGCTTGCGTACTTGTGGACTTGCAGACTTACGACTGTGGCTGTGGCTGCGGCTGCGGTTGCGGGTGTGGGTGTGGGTGTGACTGTGGCTAGTGCTGCGGGAATGAGTATGGTTGCGGGTGCAGGCGTAGCTGAGGCTGCGGGCCAACCAAGACTTACCTTTTTGAACATAATATTTTTTCCTTAAAGAATTTAAAACCAAAATTAGTTTTCCTTTAAATATGGGGGGCGTCTGACCCGATGAAAATCACTCTCGAGCGTTTTAATTCCGTTTCAAACATAATGACCGTGCTTCATGCACGGAATTGAATGATCATTATTTTCCTTCTCTTCTTTTGGCTATAAAAGAAAAAACGATTTCTCATTTCTTCTTATCCCAGAGCAGGCTACTATCCCTAGCTCTTTTCTCCTCTTCTTGCTTTGTTTTGCGCACATTGATTGTTTATTTCCCTTCCACTATCTTGTTGTTGAGTTCGTTTGAGGGTGACTAGTATTGTGCTTATACTAGTCATAACGGGCAATTCTATCTTGGACACATCTCCACTGTTGGGTTATATCATCTCTCATTCTTGAGGAGTACCCGTGGACTATTGTGTTAAGGACAATTTGCTGAGAAGGTGGCTCTGTCCGTTGCGTGTATCAATTCATTGTTTTCTTAACCTTAACAAATTTCTTCTGTTTAGTGCTTTTCATTGTTGCAGAAACAACAATCTTAACACAATATCTATTTCTTCTGTAACAATGGCTAAAAGTGATGTGGACAGACCATAAAAATTCAATGGCAAAGATTTCAAAAGATGGCAATCCAAGATGTTGTTCTTCCTGAGTTTTCACATGTTGGATGAATTAGTTCTGAAACCTTTTGATGAGACTTTGAATGATGCGGGAAATGAAAGAGAGTTAGAAATTTGGGGTAGACAGAACTATATGGCTAAAAATCACATTCTTAATTGTTTAGAAGATGCTATGTATGATTTTTATAATGTAAAAGAAAACTTTTCTGCGATTGATTTATGGGCTGCCTTAGAAGCAAAATATGAAGCGGAAACTGCTGGTAGTAAGAAGTTTTTAGTAGCCAGGTTCCTGGAATACAAAATGACAAATGACAAATCTGTGGTTGACCAATTTCTTGAACTTCAGCGCATTAACAATAAAATTATTGCTGAAGGTATGGTGATAGATGAAACGTTTCAAGTGTCTGCTGTGATTGAGAAATTACCATCTTCTTGGTCTGAATACAAACGAAGATTGAGACATGAAACTGGTGAAGTCAGTATGGTTGAATTGGGTAAGAAGATTCAAGTGGAATAATTATTGTGCTCCAAAGACAAGAACGTATCTTCCGCAAGGGACATGTCCAATAAGGCCCATGTGATTGAACACAAGTCTTCCAATGCTGAAAAGAGCGACCGCAGCAAACGCAAGCCTGGTCCGCAAAAGAAAGGTACATTTCTGAAACCCAAATCTGGCATTGGTAAAATTAAAGGTGCGTGTTATGTTTTCAGAATTCCTGGCCATATGGCAATGCATTGTAGAAAACGTAAGGACTTTAATAACAAGAAAAACAATGCTTATTTGGTTGAAAGCAACAAGAACGAGTTTTCTGGCACGATGTCTGAAGTCAATTTGGTAACCAATGTGAGAGACTGGTGGGTAGACTCTGGTGCTACCAAACATGTCTGTGGAAACATAAATATGTTCACCTCCTATCATAAGGTAGGGGAAGGGGAGAAACTCTACATGGGTTACTCGTCCGCAGCAAAGGTTGCGGGAAAAGGCAAAGTTAGGCTAAAGCTCACTTCTGGCGAAACTCTTACATTGAATGAAGTTCTTCACGTTCCGGACATCTGCAAAAATCTTGTATCTTGTGGTGTTTTAGATGATAAGGGCTTTAAACTTGTTTTTGAATTTAGGAAAGTTATTGTCACTAAGGGTAAGGACTATGTAGGAAAGGGTTATAAGACTGAGGGTCTCTACAAACTGAATGTAACCTCTCTTGAAATGAATAAAATTGATTCTTCCTATGTTTGTGTGTCATTGAATGTTTGGCATGGTATACTTGGTCATGTAAACTATAAATCAATGAATAAACTGGCTAGCATAGGTTGCATACCCAAATTTAGTTTGGAAAATGAACATAAATGTGAAATATGAGTAGAATCAAAATATGCTAAAAAATCATATAGGAAAAATATTCAGAGAAATTCTAAACCCTTATAATTAATTTACTCAGACCTAGTTGACATGAAATCAGTTCAAACTAGAGGTGGTAAGAAATGGTTTGTCACTTTTATAGATGATTGTACGAGGTACTGTCATATATATTTACTTAAAGGTAAGGATGATGCTTTAGAAGCCTTTAAGATATATAAACTAGAAGTTGAAAACCAAATGAGTGCTACCATTAAAACTGTTAGGTCTGACCGTGGTGGTGAGTATGTAATTCCCATAGGAGATTATTGCTTAGAACACGACATTATACATGAAGTAACCCCTCCTTATTCACCACAATCTAATGGTGTGGATGAACAGAAAAACCGAACCCTTAAGGAGATGATGAATGCCATGTTAATTAGTTCAGGACTACCAGCAAACTTGTGGGGGGAGGCCGTCCTCTCAGCTTGCTATGTCTTAAACAGAGTACCCTTTAAAGGATCAAACAAAACTACATATGAGTTATGGAAATGCAGATAACCTTCTTATGCATACTTTAAAGTGTAGGGGTGTTTGGCTAAGGTGTCCATTCCTCCACCTAAGAGAACCAAGATAGGACCCAAAACTGTTGACTGTGTCTTTATAGGGTACCCTGAACATACTACTGCATATAGATTTATGGTTGTAAGTTCTGAAATTTTTAAAATTGGTGTGAATACTATTATGGAATCTAGGGATGATGTGTTCTTTGAAAATGTTTTTCCTTTGAAATCTGAATCTCGCATGATATGTGTTGATCCCCTAGATGTTCCTTCCACTAGTCAGACATTACCTTTAGAGGAAGATGATTTTGAATTTAATCCTAGAAGAGGTAAAAGACTTAGAACTGAAAAATCTTTTGGGCCAGACTTCATAACATGTTTAGTTGAGAATGATCCACATACTTATAGAGAAGCCATGACTTCTTCTGAAGCTCCATGGTGGAAAGAATCTGCCATTGGTGAAATGGATTCCATTATACAGAATGATACTTGGGAGATTGTAGATTTACCTTTAGGATGTAAACCCATAGGTTGTAAATGGATCTTCAAAAGGAAACGTAAGGTAGATGGAACTGTGGAAAAATACAAAGCTAGATTAGTAGCTAAGGGATATAAACAAATAGAAGGTGTAGATTTCTTTGATACTTATTCACCTGTTACGAGAATTACTTCCATTAGGATGTCAATTGCTATTGCTGCCATTCATAACTTAGAGATACATCAAATGGATGTAAAAACAGTTTTTTTAAATGGTGAATTAGATGAAGAAATTTATATGGACCAACCTGAGGGCTTTGTAGTGAAAGGTTGTGAAAACAAAGTTTGTAAACTGAAAAAATCTTTGTATGGTTTGAAACAAGCACCTGAACAATGGCATGCAAAATTTGATCATGTGATGATTTTTAGTGGTTTTAAAATAAATGAATCTGACAAGTGTGTTTATACTAAACTTGTGAATGATGCATGTGTGATTGTATGCTTTTATGTTGATGATATGCTTATACTTGGTACAAACATGGATGTACTTAATTCCACAAAGAGCATGCTAAATGAGAACTTTGACATCAAAGACTTAGGCCCCGTTGATGTGATCTTAGGGATGAAGATTAGAAGAAATTATAATGGATATAGTCTTAGTCAATCTCATTATGTTGAATCTGTGCTTAGAAAATATAACCAGTTTGATTGTAAACCTGCTTGTACTCCTTATGATCCTTGTTGTAGACTCAAAAAGAATAAGGGTAAGGGAGTTTCACAACTTGAATATTCACGTGTTATAGGAAGTCTGATGTATTTAATGAATTGTACGAGACCAAACATTGCTTATGCTGTGAGTAGGTTGAGTAGGTATATTTGTAATTCAGGGAAGGAGCATTGGGATGCACTTATTAGAGTGTTAAGGTACTTAAAGTACACTTTGAACTTTTGTTTAAGTTATGAGAGATACCCTGCGGTTCCAAAAGGATTTTGTGACGCAAACTGGATATCGGACTCAGAGGAGTCTAAGTCTACGAGTGGATATGTTTCACTCTAGCATGCGGGTCTGTATCTTGGAAGAGTTCCAAACAGACATGTATAGCTCGATCCACTATGGAATCGGAGTTTATTGCGTTAGATAAAGCATGAGAGGAAGCCGCTTGGCTAAGATTCTTTTTAGAAGACATTCCTCTTTGGCATAGGCCTGTGCCAGCTATATCTATACATTGTGATAGTCAAGCTGCAATAGCTAATGCTAAAAACAACAACTATAATGAGAAGTCTATACACATTCGTAGAAGACACAATTCCCTAAAACAACTAATCCCAACAGGCGTTATTTCTGTTGACTTTGTGAATTCTAAAGAGAATATCGCGGACCCTTTGACGAAAGGTTTGTCCAAGAAGATAGTTAGTAATGCATCAAAGGGGATGGGGCTTAAGCTCATCAAATAAACTTGACATGAAGGATACTCAACCTTGCTGACTGGAGATCCCAAGATCAAGGTTTCGAATGAGACAACTAATTTGTGGTGGGTTAAAGGAAACACTATCAGAGAATTTTATTCTTTGTCCCTTCTCTATGGTGTAGATGTGATAGTGTGACTGCATGTGAAGGTTGACTTTTTATTAAGTCTTAATGAGTTTTATAGTTTCAATTTAAGATTGAAGTGAGGTGTAGCAGTAAACACTCTTGATAGAACTCACATATCTGAATGAGGAAGTGGGCCGCTACTATGAGAATTGAGCTGATTCTCTAGAGCATTCTGAGAAAGGGATACGTCCAGGGCCAAAATGGACACAACGGCACGAACTTGACAACACCTAGAGAGATATCACGCGTGGAAGTTATTGATGAACTACACCAAACGATGGCAGTTCAAGACATCGTATTCACTGCCATCAAGTAGTTCCGATAGTTTCTCACTAAGAAAAGGTTCAAGACCTTATGGACACCTATTGCCTAAGTGGTATTTCTCGCTTTCTGATTTTTATCGGGTTTTCATTCATGTGGGGGATTGTTGGAGAAAATGAACTTATAAATGTTTTGTTTTTAGTCTTGGTGGGAATGGAACTTAGGACCGAGTAGTCACTAAGGGACACTAGCTCATTTTCACTTTTGTGAATGAATCTTTAGTCCCACATTGGAGAAACTAAAGATGATTCATCTCTTTATTACCACAAAAATTGCATCTAAGGAGGGCCCTTAAGGTTTAAAAGCTTTTGTGGTTGGGGGAGGACTAATGCAATGGGCTAGTTGGAGAAAACATACTTTTCACACATGTGCGTTGCTTCGCACCGAAGCACGCACGGGCTCGGGCTCGAATGCGGGTGCGGGTGCGTTTTTCGGTTTGCTGTTTGCGTTTTGCGTTTTGCGGCTTGCGGCTTGTGGACTAGAGGACTTGCGGGTGTGGCTGTGATTGTGGGTGTGGGTGTGACTGTGGCTACTGCTGCGGGAATGCGTATGGTTGCGGTTGCGGGCGTAGCTGAGGCTGCGGGCCAACCAAGACTTACTTTTTTGAACATAATATTTTTCCTTAAAGAATTTAAAACCAAAATAAATTTTGCTTCAAATGTGGGGGGCGTCTGACCCTGCGAGAATCATTCTCGACAGTTTTAATTCCGTTTCAAACATAATGACCGTGCTTCATGCACGAAATTGAATGATCATTATTTTCCTTCTCTTCTTTTGGCTATAAAAGAAAAAACGATTTCTCATTTCTTCTTATCCCTCAGCAGGCTACTATCCCTAGCTCTTTTCCCCTCTTCTTGCTTTGTTTTGCGCACATTGCTTGTTTATTTCCCTTCCACTATCTTGTTGTTGAGTTCGTTTGAGGGTGACTAGTATTGTGCTTATACTAATCATAACAGGCAGTTCTATCCTGGACACATCTCCACTGTTGGGGTATAGCATCTCTCATTCTTGAGAAGTACCCGTGGACTATTGTGTTAAGGACAGTTTGCTGAGCAGGTGGCTCTGTCCATTGCGTGTATCAATTCAGTGTTTTCTTAACCTTAACAAATTTTTTCTGTTTAGTGCTTTTCATTGTTGCAGAAACAACATCTTCTCGTATCCAAAACCAATCAATCCTCCAACCCATGAATATAGCTTCCACAAATCAAAATTTCTCAACCGCTGATATTGAGAATTTGATTCTTTACCCAAATTCATAATTGCAGCCATTAAGTAATGAGAAGTTAATACATGCTAAAATTTAAACTCAAATCGTTTCGCATGTATGATGCCCAATAAGGTTTACAGGGTCTGCAGTAATGCAAATGAAGCTTCAACTGAAGTATATGCAACAATACCACCACCTCTGTCTAAGATTGCCTGCAATACTTGCGAACAAAGAATAACTTAAAAAGAATGAGGTTAAAGAACACTATTCCATGAAGAATTTCTTTGCAAGTTCATTTCTAGTCTCATTCTGCCAATAGACATTTTAGATATCTACGAAGACTTGAAAGTATCTTGTCTGTGGCATAACTACATGTAGCAACCAATGAACCACAAACAATTATGTTATAATTTTCTTGATGGTGTCCGCTTTTGAGAAGTCCTCATTTTTTGGGTTGATAAAAAAAAATCTTAGATGATTTGCAGCACACAATAATTGCAAGTTGCATAAAAGTTGTTGGAAGAACTACTTGAAGAAATGCATCAGACGATAAATCAATGTAAAGTATCACCCATACCATTTCCCTCAAATCTAGCAGGAAACTGACCTTATGTGAAAGTAACTATTAATGCCAGCAGATAGGTACAATTTGCATCCTCAAGAATATGACTATAACCTTGCAGACCAAAAGACTCATCCACAACGTATTTCCCTTTAGCTTTAAGCTTCTCAGCTACTGAAGATCTAGATCCTTATAAGAGGGTTCAATTAAATATTGATCAAATGGAAGATTTTTCTTCCTTTTGGTGCAGTCAACCAGATTGCCCAGCGTTAAAATCAGTAATTTTAACTTCCTGCTGAAATGGAATTAACATCTCAAACTGAAGGGCTCAAAAACAGCACTCAAGTCACAATGAACTAAAAACTTAAAATATAATGCGACTACTTTTACCTTGGTCTTGTGATCTGAAAGTGATTGTTGTACTCCAACTGATTGTGCCCTTCAGAATCCAACTCTGCACTCGCCACCAAACACTTATTTACTGAAAACATAAAGTGAGAAACTGGAACATTAATAACTAAATATGGAATCCACTCAACATTCATAGATAAGAATGCTATTACGGGGAAGTATATTAATTTGCTCTAGTGGAAGGCTTCTAACCTGCCGAAGGAGTGCCTTCTCTATATTCGGTGCGGACTACTAATCGAGAGAGGGAATAAATCAATCAATAATAGAAACAATACTATGGACACCTCGCGAAATCATATTGTCACCGTAAATAAAAAGTAGAGTGTAGGTAAGAAAAGTTAGTTACATTTGACGGGCGAGGGTCCTAATTTCCCATCTGACCACCTGTCATTGGCGGGCCTGGAAGGTCTACTCCATTGGCTGGATTCTCTTGTAAACATGGTGGCATCCAAGAAGCAAGTTTGCATGGCACTACCGGCTTGATCACTGTAGTCTGGATCTAAGTGCGTACCACCTCCACCCTGAACGAGAATACAATCAGAAGAAAGCAAGCCACACAAAATCCTTTACAATTCTAGTTAATACTACCGAATCATTCTCTTTCTCACTGACTACTTAAAGGAACACAATCTTAGGAAAGTTTAAGTGTGCACCACCAACCCCATTCGCTATTGCTTCATTGTCCTTGTGCCAAGTCTTTTCCAAGATCCCACAAACTGCAGTCAGATCCCTTCTTGGGCAAGCTTCAGCTAAAGGTGCAAATGTAACACCATGAGACAAATGTTATACTTCTTCAGAGATTGTCAACTGGCTGGACTATAGATTATAGTCCTACACTAATCTCCTCTGTACATAGCTGAATGATACATTATGAAGAGAGGAGAAATTACAAATGTAAACCAAAAGTGCAAATATGAACTATCCTAAATTAAAAGGTTACACTTCGTTTAGCTAAACACCAACGTAGTCACTTTGTTTAGCTGGACAAACTGTCTTTAGCTTATCAGTAAGAAAATTGTTTTTTCAGAAGTTTAATGGTGTTTAGCATATGTATTATACTTTGTGGCTTTGTCATGGTAGCCTTCATAAAAAAAGGGGTAGGTTAAGATGGGTGTTATCATCTTAACCGATGGCTGCGGTGTATGACCTGTCAACTATGATACGACAAATAACAACATACTGTATGATATTGTTGAAGCAGTGGGTTAGTAATTCAGAATGGCAAAAAGGTCGGTTTAAGTCGGTAGGTAAGTGGACTGAATACGTAAGTTAACCAAAAGGAAATTAAATCCCCTAATAACACACCTAGCTTCCTCGATCCTGGTTTTGCCTTTTGTGCACCCCTGGACCCTGGTTTTTCCTTTTGCGCACCCCCGGCAGCTTCTGTGGATTTACTTGTGCAGTTATTACACTCCAACAAATACTCAGCTGCAATTAGAACAGTTCATGCAAATCCAGTTATCAGCAAAGCTCTTTACTTTGGCAACGGTGGTGCAGATGGTCGTATCCTGTATACATGTCATACTAAGGTAGGTCCGATTATTTAACATCTATTATCAGTGTTTATGTTAAACTATAAAAAGAGTTGTGCGGTGCTGCTTCTTCTTAACAGATGTGATCAAGAGGTATCTTAACAGATGCGATCTCACCATAATGAGAAAAGGTTTGCTTTAGGTCTTTATCAGTGATAGTGGAATCAAGCCACCAACGAATATTTACAATGAATTACAGGTTAATTATAGCAATAAATAAGTCTTAATAATGCCCAACATAAAGAAGAGTCTATCTCACCGTTGTGTTAATAGAATCACTATCATGGGCTGATGCACCATTTGAAGCATAACCACCTATCGAAGGCAAAGCTAATTAACAAAAATTACATACGACTTCAAAAAAGGAATCGAAATATTAACCACTTATCCACATATATAAGTGGTCAAGATTAGTAAACGGCAATGAAACAACTAATCCGTGTAAATGTAAGAATACTGACTGGTTGGCCACAATGTAAACGACATGAAACATGGGTGTTCACGTTTTTACATTGAATAGCAAGGTGGAGTTTTGAACTGTTTACAGATGAAAATGTACATCCAGATATTAATAGTGATTCGAAATATAAGTCCAAGTAAGAAGGGGTCAGTGAAGAATAACATGGCCCCTTTTGCTGCAAAGAAGAAGACATAACTGAACTTTCATTTAGTCCTACTTCAAATCCTCGCATAATGACCGTAAGATAGACGAAATTACAATCAGCATAATGTTTCTCCTAAGTAGAAAGTTCTACCAAATCTTGAACTTAGGTAGAACTTTTCAAGTACAATAATAGAAACACATCTAGTTACATATTGATAGGAAAGATACTGCAATATATAATATTTCCTCCATAGAAAAGAATTACTATCATTTTTTCAATTTGACCTATTTTAGATTAAAATAAAAATGTGATAGTAACATTTTTCCAGAACGAAGGTAATAATACATAATAACGGAAAAAATACCCCTACACATATGAGTAGAGGTAAAAAGCGCATGTTTAACTCTTTACACATCCCAGACTCTTTTATAAAAAGTTTGCTTTGCATAATCTGATATTCATATCTTTGAATTAATGACATGCAGAAATTTATAAAGGTTGTTAATAATGAATTCAAGAACGAGCACTTTCCTCGTATAGACCCAGACCCATGCCTGATTCAAATCGTTCTTGATAAAGACCGTCTGAATGAGTACTTAGTCAAAAAAGTACGACGATCTAAAGCAGCTCATAAAAAGGAGCCATCCTCTGTTACAATACCAGGACCGTCCATAAATAAAGAAACCCCATCTTTCTCTGGAGCACTTGGATCTTCCACATATCCTATCTCTATACTCCTTGATCAGTATGATACCGTCGAGAAACATTTCATGAACTCCAAGGCAGAAAACAACTAGATGGAGGAAGAGTTACGAAGCATCAAGGATCTTATTCTTCAGGCAGTTGCGATTGTCGCTGAACCCAAGATGGTGAATGTTGGCCTAGCCGATAAATGGATACCAGAGGTTCGTGCTCTTGTTTTTTTTTTCCTTTCGGAAATATATGCGAATAAATGATTCATCTTATACTGATTGGTTCAATAATTTTACCCGTAGGTGTTACATCGGATGCTTGACGTACAAAGTGTTGAGTGCAATAATCAAAAAATAAGGAAAAAATCAAATAAATAAAAATTTTGTTACTTAGCTTTTTTTTAATCGAAGTGATCGATTTGACGAAACAGATGAGCTCCCCGGATATCCGCAACAACAACATGGAAAATTTTGGAAAAACAGAGTGAGTCACATCCGCAACAACAACATGGAAAATTTTGGAAAAACAGAGTAAGTCACGTGTTCAACACGCTGTCCTTAAGACATTAGCGTCCGGCTACACTCAAGAGTGATGCTATAGCCTCCACAGGGCGGATGTTTCCAGGATAAAACACCCTACTAGCACTCGTAGTAGATGCTCAACTTGAGCTTGACAAATCAGAAAAACCCTTCAAGAAAAATTTCAAAAAGTTTAAGAAAGATAATAAAAATTATTATTCTTTTGGTCTCTCTAAAAATATGAAGAAACCCTTTTTCCTTGGATTAATTCAATAGGTTGAGAAAAGCTTGTTTATATAATAACCTAGTACAACTTAAGAAGAGGGATCTCTCCGATGTGGGACTATAATTTTATATAGTCTCTTAAAACAGCTTAAGATTGAAACTCTCCAATGTGGGACTAATAAGTTTTCATTCACAAAAAAAACACAAGAATTTATTTATTTTCTTAAAACCTTAAAATTCATATTTTATATATTGTATTCCAACAATCCCCCACATGAATGAAAAACCTCAGTAAAACATAAAAAACATAAATAGATCTTGGTAAATCATTACCCACTGACTGAACAATCAGCCAAACCATGTATATTGAAATCATACTAGTCATTCCAACATCCTCTCCCTCACACAAAAGTGTGTTTACCCTAGGGTCATACTATTGATTGCATAAATCATAATAGTATAGAGAGCTTTCATCTTTAGTTTCCCATAGTGGGACTAAAGGTTCCATTCACCAAAGTGAAAATGAGCCAGTGATCCCTTAGTGACCCTTAGGTCCTAAGTATCAGTAATACAAAGACCAAAAAAAACAACATAAAACTCATTTTCTCAAAATGAATTAAATCTCGATAAAAAAACGAAAATCACATAAAACGTAGGAAATACCATTTTAGGCAGAGGTGTCCATGAGGTCTTGAACCTTTGCTTAGTGAGAGACTACCGAACTACTTGCTAGAGACAGTGAACGCGATGTCTTGAACTGCTAGCGTTTGGTGTAATTCGCGATAACCACCATGCATGATATCTCCAAGGTTGCTGCCAAGCTCGTGCGGTTGTGCTCATTTTGGCCCTGAGCAAATATCCCGTTTCTCAGAATGCTCTAGAGAATCAGCTCCATTCTCATAGGAAGCGTCCCACTTCCACATTCAAATATGTGAGTTCTATCAAGAGTGTTTACTGTTACACCCCACTTCAATCTTAAATTGAAACTATAGAACTCATTAAGACTTATTAAAAGTCATCCTTCACATGCAGTCACACTATCACGTCTACACCATAGGGAAGGGACATAGAATAAAATTCTCTGATAGTGTTTCCTTTAACCCATGACAAATTAGTTGTCTCATTCAAAACTTTGATCTTGGGATCTCCAGTCAACAAGGTTGAGTATCCTTCATGGCAAGTTTGTTTAATGAGCTTAAGCCCCATCCCCCTCGATGCAATAACAAAATATCTCTATAGATTATCCTTTCTTCAAAGGATCCACTAATTTTTCTCTTGACTTCACTAAGTCTACAAAAATCACTTCATTAGAGAGTAGTTGTCTTACCGAATTAGCCATCTCCGAGTTTGTCTAGACTTTGCCAGTTGCTCATTTACTTTAGAATTACATAGTCAATTGAGTTTCAGCAATGGTGGCCACAGGCTTCGGTCACAGAGGAATGCCTTCCAAAAAGGATTTATCCATTCAACTTCCTCTCATGCTTTAAATTAAGCGAGCGAACTCTGATTTCATCTCAGTCGAGTTCCTCATGTTTGTTGGAATATTTCCAACTACTGATACAACTTAAGAGGGCGCACACATAGGCTAAGACTCTCCAAAGCCTGAAATCATATCATCTCTTAAGGTCGGTCCAATATGTATCATACACATATACACAATTTCAAATATACCTCAACTACTGTAATTTCTGATCAGATCATCCCATTAATTCTTCTGGGGTCACAAGTGTGTTTGTACACCTAATTCACTGCATATTTACAACACACATTAAACTTATCGAGTTTGACAAAGACCATTTCCGTCAGAATTTCTTCTGGTTCCAATGATCCTTTAGATCATGATTGTCTACAACAACTTAGTCTTTCAATCAAATCGTGAAAGTCACATGTTTTCTAGGTGGTTGTAAAGCATATAAAGGCATATATAAGATACATGTACTAAATACTAGTACAGTCATTACATTTTCCTCAAAAGGTTAGTGCCATATATATCACATATTTAAAATTAAATATGTACCGCAAGCATCCCAATTCTCTTGTCCTTTGATCAGAACATCCCTGTGATTCTCCATAATTAAAATGGGAAAATGCACACTTATTTTACAACACACATTAAACACATTTGACAGAAACTATATCATCAAAATTTGATTTTGGTTTTTTCTGATCCTTTAGACCACTTCAACAACATATTAGTTTCATGTCAAACTTTAAACAACAAAAATTTGTTAGTGGTTGTAAAACGCATAACAAAGGCATGCTAAACATATGCACCTCCAATTGATTTAGTGTAAATACACTTGTCAAATTCATTAGTGTCACATTGCTAGTATTCATCATCATCATATAACAATATTGCTAGATTATTGACTTACAACTTGGTTTAAGTAAAGTATATGAAGGTGTAATCAGTTTGTACTTTTACCCCCTAGCGCTAACCAAACCTTTAAGGTTTGTACACCTTTGACTAACCATTTAAGTATACTGCCTTAACATCCATCTAATGTAGCATACTAACAATAATGACAAACAATGCCTGACGTTCATGTGGGTATGTTCCAAGAGATCACTACTTTATTCTCTAACAAGAATTTCATAAAGTCAAGTCTCTGTCTAACTTATTCTATCTCGTGTGTGAACCGACCTCGGAAAATTGTTATCAGGAACTCAACATCCTCAGCAATAAATTTTATTTTATTCAAATGTTGTTAACTTCAGAACTTAGAAGTTATCATACTACAGTTCTGGTGATTATATGCAATGATTTGCTAAAGAAGACTTTTTCATTCTCACCTTAGACCCCCACAAATGAGGTCTACAGGGTAGGACACATATAATTCCAGGGTCTTTTATAAATCTGTTTGAGAAATCAAACAAATAATTGTTTCCATCTTATACCCCCACAGTTGAGGTATAAGGTCCCCCCCACCCCCCACCCCACCCCACAATTATCATGATTTATCTATATAAGAAACTACAATTATGTGTCCTTTAGGTTGCACCTAACTAAGACACACCACAAAATCATGGTAATCTATATCAACATTGTAATTTAACATGTTCATGTATTCATTATCAATTCATTGATGATTTTCTCTTTTATCTACTATTTTCTTGTTCTATTAAGCTAACACTCAAAGCATCACAAGACCATACTTCCAAGATTAACATTTCATCGTAACTTAGGTAGATAACATTTGGCACTAGTTTTTTAAATCGCAATGCACATATTGAGAATGATATCATAATTTGATTAATGTCCATACCTGACAAGCCTTGCACATCATTTACCTATTTCTTCAACTGTTTTAATAGTTGAGTTGTTCATGAAAATGCTTTTGATCTTTCCCGTTCTTGGTAGAAGACAAAACATGCCTTTTCTGGAGCACACGTTCCAGCACTTCAAGTATTTACTAACCAATTCTTTTTATCATCTCCACTGAAAAGTAAAATTACTTAACATAGTAAGAATGTCAATTGTTCCATTCAAATTTGAACATACAATTCTCTATTCCAAGGAAATAAACACACAACAAAAAAACACATAAGCTATCACAGATTAACACTTAATCTATCATTCAATTTCAAATGATAAAACTTCTAAACAACTAGGATTAAAAAATTGGTTGATACTCTCGTTTGACATAGGTAATATTAAATTATCAAAAGATTACAAGTGCTTATTTTATCAAAATATTTATTACCAAATATAGTTATCAAGTTACTTAAGTATTTCTTCACATTAGACTATCACTATCATCAGTAAGTAACAAAACTTGGTAATAAAACCCCCAAACGATTTTTTGTACATATGTATCAATTAAAGAAAATTTGATCGTTTAACCTTCTTGTTGCACTAGTTACTAAAAGATATTGTATACCTCACTATTCATATGACTATGGTATACTAGTGTATTATGATTCTCATATTTTCAACAAAAAGTAACATATTCAAAATGATTTAAAAATCACCATAGAAATTGATAATACACAATTATTAACCAATCATATGATTCACGCTAATTGAACCTATAAACGTAACACCTAAATGTGTTTTCATCAACACATTAAATCCTCTCGGCATCCAGCACAGAGTATTGAGTTGCAGACAAACTCATATACACCATTGCTTAACAAAAAAAAACAAAAAAAAAATTATTATAATTATCAAAAACCAAGAACTGAACACTAATTTTATTTACAATCCTTAACCCAAAATATTTACTCAATGACTCAAGTTGATTTACGGCTAAGGTTTATGATTTTTTCACAATAAACCTAGCTTTAAGGGTTGTTGAATCAGAAGAAATCCGAAATAAATTTTTTGCGTTAATCAGATTAATATTACCATTCTTTGAAAAATAAGATCTAAAAAGATTAGACACTAAGTTAAAATGTAGAGTAAGGTCCATCTAAAAAAACATATCGTAATCACATCATTGGTCATCATCAACATGTATTTTCGCTCATCGTAGCAGGAAACCATATTGCAATATCACATCATCAATCATCATCCACATGCATTGGGAATGATGACTTAAGCATTAGAAGCAACTCCAATAGAAGGTAAAACAATAAATCTACATCCTCTGGACAATTTTTTAAAACCAATACGAAGAATCGGTAAACCATATATAAGTAGGGGAAAAAAAGTGCATAGCTAAACATTAACAAAAAGCGTAGGCAGTAGATTTCATAGGTAGAGTGAAAGTGGAGCAAAAGAAGCAAAATCAACGGAAGGAAAAACCATGGATATATCTGTAAAAAAACAGAAAGAATGATCGGAACTGCAAAAAACAAAAAAATAAATCTAATACTCAAATATTAGGGTTGAGTGGACACGGGAAGAAGATCAGTTGATGTTTTTCAGAATATGTAGCACCTGACATAATATCTACTCTAACTTTATTCATGATCTATAAGATCTGCACAACAAAGAACGATTCATATTTTTTACAAAACATTAGCATTTTTAGCTTGAATTAAGATATTGAAGAGAGAGAAAAAATCACCTAAGCTGTCTTTGAAGGAGGGAAGCAGCATCGATTGAATGCATTTCTATGATATCTGCAAAACTCACAACAACGAATTCAAAGTAAAATTCAAAGTAAGAGAATAAGTTCATTAACATATAAAACTCTAACCAAAAAGATTTTTTGATTACCTTGAAATAGATACCGATGGAAGAGAATTTGGATCGTTTTGAGCTTTCCCGACCAATCGAGGAAAGACGATTGCAATAAAACGACAAATTGCAGCATCCAGTAGAGCTTGATGTTCTGCTGCGACATGTTCCTTGTTTTTGTCTAAGAAACAATCGGCTTGGTAGGTAACCTTTTCACACTAGTACACAAATGGTCTTTTGACACGCTACTTATATTTTTTCTAGACACGTTTTTAATTTTTGGCGTGGTTATATATCGGAATTCGTAGATATAGCCACGCCACTAAAAAAACTACGTGTCTATTACAAACACATTCAGTCACATTACACTTAGTTAGCGTGTCCATTATATCCATTAAAAACCACGTTAAGCATGGCGTGCCCAAAAGGTGCCATTTAGCAATGCATGTTTTATGTTTGTCAAAGAACATAGATTGGTCTATGGACACATGAAACAATTTTGACATGTGCAATATATTTGCTACGCTACTCCAGATATTTCTGAGTGTGTCTAAAGATTTAGTTTTATTGGACACACCACTATATAGATTTCCCTGCGTGTTTAAAATATAGTTTTATTGGACACGCCGGTTTATAAATTGTTCTGCGTGGCTTAAATGTTAGCTCATTATACACGCCACTTCGGAGTTTTCTACGTGTGTCTAAAGGGTAGATTTATCGGACACGTAAGTTCGTAGATTGTTCTGCGTGTCCAAATGGCTCAATTTAGACACGCCCTTTGTGAGACTCTTTGCGGTCCAAAATGATACCATTTAGACATGCCAGTTCGAGTAACATGGTACATATTAATTTTGGGCTAGTTCATATGCTAATCTTACAACTTAGCCCAAGATTATTGATGGGCTTGTTATAATTCGAGGAATCTAAACATGGCTAAAGCCCGTGGTATAGCTTATTGGTTAACTATGGGCTTGATATAAGATTTAAGAATTTATGCCCGGCAAAGAATTTATAAACTAGTGTCCGCAGGGTTTTTCTAACACACCTTACCTTATTTGTTTCATAAAAAAAACTTATTTTTTTCTGTTTTTTCAGATTCATATGTGTGTATTATCTGTGTTGTGCACATGTGTTTGTCACTTAGGTTGTTTTTGTTTTTTTTTTTTGTTTTTTTTTAAGGAGAAAGGTTAATCATATTTCTTTGTTTTGCTAAACAACACACTAATTATATTAAATTAGACTAGAGTTACAAACATGTTAAGGAGATTCCTTTCTTACATATTGCAACAAAAAAAAGGAGAGGAATCCCAAGTAGCCTTTAGTACAATGCTCTCTCGCATGAGAAGCATGTCTATCAGCTATGAAGTTCCTGATACGTTTTACATAAAAGAGGTTCATACCAGTATGATTATCAATAAGTTCCCTAACAAAAACCAAAGACTGAAAACTTGTATTATTGTAGACTGGCTGAGAAGAAGCAAAGGGAATCCAGTTTGAAAGCCAAGAGAAAAAGGTTAATCCATAAATGAAAGAAAAAAAAAAGCATACAATCAATAGAAACCTCATAATAGAGCAAACTCGAGTCTCGACCCAAGAAAAAGCCAGATCAATCCTCATAAAGGACCAACAAATTGGCAACATAAATAGTAAATTGGGACCTCCTTGTGTTCTAACATATCAAGGTCAACCAAAATGTATCGAAGTTTGTCTTTTGAGACCCAATTTTTATTGTCAACCCAATTACACTTGAAAAGGGGCATTTTATCTTCATGATAAGTCAACATCCATATTTCTTGTAAAACACCGAAATAATCCGATGTTCGTGTCAGTTGCCTGTACGTAAAATCGGTATTCTGGTTCAATGAACCTTCATGAGATTGTGTGCGAAACATGTATCCATTGATATGGTATGCTTCGAATTTCATTATATCAAGGTTCGGTTTCTCTGAGAGCCACCTTAATCTCTTACTGACACTTTCTTTAGATGTTTCCCGCTCTCTCCTAACCTGAAATACATTATACGGATTAGCCTTCATCTTGACAAAAAAAATTACATGGCAAAAGTAATATTTTCTGCAAACTCTTACCTTCTTTTTTAGCCATTCCCCGAACGTTTCACTATGTCGTTTATGCCGCTGTGCTTCCCCTTCATTGGGATGTTTTTCATGCAAAAATTTGATGGGTCGACTGGGCAGTATAATGATAACTCTTGTTATTTTTTCAAAAAAATTCACAAGCCAAAAACGAGAAAAACAAAACAAAATAAAAAAAGTGTAAAACTAATACTAACCTGATGTAAGGAACAACTTCAGGCGAATTCTGCAGTACATAGAAATGCGCTTTGTCCCATAGTTCGGCACTGATAACCGTCAATTTACCAGCTGATATTCATTTTACCTCTAAAGGAATTCAATCTTCACCAGTGTCATATGAGTTATGCTCGTCAGGTGGAATTCCAACTGTCTTCATGTTTCTTTGGTACTCACTGAACATCTCTATTGTCTTTTCTGCAATATTCCCTTCAGCAATGCCTCCTCCGAGTCTATTTATGTTTCGCACATGCCCTTTAATAACCTTCATGCACCTTTCAAAGGAATACATCCATCGAAAATATACATGACCACATAATTTAACTTCCCTGGTAAGATGTATAGTTAAATGAACCATGAAGGATGAAAGAAAGTATTTCTCTAGTAAACACAACGTCACGTAGAGATCATCCTGCAATTTATATAGCTATGCCACCTTGATTTCTTTGTTTTATATTGCTATGAAAAGGTAACAAAACCTGATAATAGCGTATCTTGTAGGCTGGGGCGTAATTGATTTAATCGCAATGGGCAAAAACTGTTGCATTAGCATGTGATAGTCATGTGATTTTAGTCCGGTTTAATATTTCGCACTAGGGTTGAAAAGTTTGAACAATACCCTTGCAGAACCTTTAACTCTAACAATGTTTGACATAACTTTTCCTTTTCTTCTGTGGTTAATGTGTAACTTGATGCAGGTAGTATAAATCCTCCTTTGCCATATGAAACAGGATGCAACTTTGATTTGAACCCCTGAGCCTGCAGATCTAATCGAGCATTCACTCCATCTTTTGTCTTAAATTCTATGTTCAACAATGTTCCGACGAGGCTCTCGCAGGCATTCTTTTCGATGTGCATAAAATCTATACAATGGTGGACAAGATGATGCCGCCAATAGGGGGTTGAGTTTTTTCCAATAATTATCGTCGCCCCCAGTTGACCTTTTCGGTTGGATTGTCCTTTGGACTCTCTTCATTCTTTCCACCTCTTCCGGGCTTAACTTGCACCAATTCCACTTCAATGTTCCCCAGTCCCTTTCACCATAAATTCTTTATAGATCTTACCTCCTCGTATCTTTATTCCCCGGTCCTAAGTTCCGGAGCTACACCGTGTTCTTCTTTTCCATTGAACCCCTTATGTCTCCTGAATGAATGATTACATGGTAGGTATCTCCTATGACCGATATAACACTCTTTGTTGCAGTTTTTTAGTCTGACATACTTAGTGTTTTTCCCACACACCATACATGCCATTTTCCCCGAGTATTTACAACCACATAGTGTACTATGAGCAGAATAATCATTTATTTTCCATAAAACAATTGCATGTAGAGTAAAATTCTCTTGTGCTAACGCATCAAAACATTCGACTCCTTCAAATAAGCGCTTAAGATCCTCAACAAAAGGTTTCATCATAACATCGATATTGTTACAAGGAGAGCCATCTATCAGTAATAACAACATGGTGAACTTTATTTTCATACACAACCACAGTGGAAAGTTATAAATCACGGTCAGAATTGGTCATACACTGTGATGTTTCAACGTGCCTTTGTGTACGTCAACTCCGTCAGCCGAAATGCCTAGCCGTAGATTTCTAGCATCGTCACCGATTTCTTTGTATCTTTTATAAATCGATTTCCATTGTGGTAAGTCTGCCAGATGCCGTAAAACACCCTCGTCTTTATTTCTATGTTTGTCGTGCCATAATATGTACTCGACTATTTTCTTTTATTGAAACAGTCGTTGAAATCTGGGGATGATAGGGAAATACCACAACACTTTTCCCGAAATATTCTCGTAAACCTCTTGTGTGTTTGTGTCAACTTTCCATATTGGTTCCCCACAGGTGGGACATTGACTTCATCCTTAAACTGTTTTCTATAGAGAATGCAGTCATTGATGCGTACATGTATCCTTTCATATCCTGAACCTAATTGTTTCATCACCTTCTTAGCTTCATATGTATTTTTCATCAATTCATTTTCTGGAGGGAGCATATCTTTTAACAAAGGTAGAAGTTCATTAAAGAACTTGTCTGATGCTCCGTGCTTGCTCTTCAAGTTGAACAGCTGACACATTGCAAATATCTTTGTATATTTGGAACATCCTCCATAGAGGGGTTTCTAAGAATCTTCCAGTAGTCGTAGCAACTTCTCAGATTCCGCTGGGAAATGATCTCCTAAAACTTCAACCATTTATCTAGTCTCTGCAGCATCTATTGGGTAATCAACATCTTCTTCATAGTGAGGATCATTGTAGCCATCACCAGGCCTCCTTCTTGGTGAATCCCCATAGTATCCCATATGGTATACTTTGGATTTATTCCCATTGATTGTAAATGGTATTTGACCTTCTCCACTTTACGATGGTAGAGGTTTATACAATCCACACATGGACATGGAATCCTAATTGGTTCGTCAGCGTCACGTGATTCCACCGGATTCGCACTTTACCAATGGTGGACAACGTTCTTTAAAAATGCATTGACTCCATCAACAAAAGGATGTCTGGTTATATTGGTACCCATCCAAGATTTATCCATTTTTCTAGGGTCCATTATAAATTTTCAGCTACCTGGTTATAGAAAGAACTAGTCATTACCACCTGTATAAATGTTGTTGTGGTTCTAATAAAATCTTAATTATCATTGCAAAGAGTCTTAATTACGTATACAAAGATTAATCACAAACCACAATCTGAAGTTCAATTATCATATGAATTATACCAAAAATAAGAGATTAACTATCTAGCTATATTCAGTTGCATAAGAAGAAATTTTAATCCTCCAATGACCATTAGAGTTATACTCCCTGATAACAAAAAAGTACTGAACAGAAATACTTACACGATCAAACCGAGTATGCAGCAAGTTGAAGCAAAACTAATAGTGGAATGGTTTTGGCAGGATAATGATCAAAGTAAACCACTTGTTTTGTTTTCTAGGGATAGATTAGAAGATTTAAGAGTAAAACATAAAATATTTTAAGAGACGAAAGAGATGAACACAAAGGCTTGTTCAAACTTGGGAGGAGTTATTTATTGCGGTTTTTCTTCTTAGGGTACAGAATGAACTGTAGTGTAAATGGTGATCATTTAAAAAAGGAAGGTAATATTTTTATTTGTAACAAGTGTATCTCATGGACGGATAGATGCATGTGCCATTTTAAGATTTTTCTCAGTCAAACCTGAAATAACAATCATATATCTTTTATTATAATGCATAATTTTCTGCTTTGACGGCTCTAAAAAAACGAAATTAGATGCGATTACTCATTCCATACTGAATTTACAAAAAAAAAAATGATTAATGCACGAATTAAAAAAATAAATAGTTGATAGGTAAGTTTATAAAATGTGGAGTACGTATTGTTGAAGTTGTTATATAACCTTTAAGTTCGCATGGACCACTAACATGCATAAGAAGATATCATATGTTATTTCAAGTGATTTCTGAATGTATATATGAATTTTGAATGAAGTTCCTTCAAAATCATCAAAATACATATATTTTCATGTGAGCAAATGTATGTCGTCGTCAACGTCACCATCATATTATTCCCCATATTCAGTCTATATGGTATAATTTGCATTTATTCCTTTAAATGCTAAATGGTACTTAACAATGTACACATTGTGAGTGTAGCGGTTTAACATTTCATTAGCGTCACGTGATTCGATCCGATTCTCAATCTCCCGTCGATGGATTACATACTTTATAAATGTCTTTACTCCCTCAAGATAAGGCTCTTTGGTTATATCGGTACCCATCTAAGATTTATCCATCACTCTAGGATCCATTGTAAATTCTCAGCTACCTGTAGGTCATGTTAAAACTTGTCATTACCACTTGTTGGGGTCCTAATAAAATTCTTTAATTATCCGTTGCAAGAGTCATATGTATACAAAGAGTAATCATAGACCACAATCACTTATTCGATAATCATATACATGATTTATACCAAAAAACAAGGATTAACTATCTACACAAACAATAAAATGCAAATATGAAGCAACTTTAAGCCATCACTATACCAAAAAGTTCACATGCTAACCACCAGTATCCCAATAAAGTTTCCAAAAGACAATACCAAACAATTAACCAAAAAGGTTAAACTAGGGATCCACATTTTCACAATATAATTCTCAGTCAAACCAGGACTTCTAACTCTCATTCTTCATTTTTCTTCATCAAATGTTTCATTTTTCTCAGTTAAACTAGGTAGCCCCCCTCTTTTCTAGTTTCTATTATAAATATCTCTAAATCTAGCTAAATTAAAACTAAGTCCTTATCTCAAATATATTAAAACTAGAACATCTGCTTTGGATAATAGAAAAAACATACCCTTTTTTTTACAAAGTCTAGTATTGCACCACTGTGTTTTCCACAAAGAAAGGTATACGAGTACTGTTAAAGCTGGATCATGTTAGATAATCAAACACGAATACTACATAAAGAAACAACCATCCAGATTATGGCATCTTGCATCTGTTATGTGCTATGTGAAACAACAAAGTATGACATTACAATACAAAAAAAATATTACTCCGCTAATTGACTATACAATATCACTGCTTGCATACCACACCTAGGCATCAGACAAAACTCATGATAAAATCGTCAATCAACAAAATCCCCAAATGACAATCGAATAAGAGCCTTGTAATTTTTCAGATATTGCTCTCCAGAACCATCCAACCAGATGCTTATAAAAAAGAACTTCTCAATTTGCAAAATAGATAAATAATGTTTAATTATAAAAATCATATGAGTAAAAATCCTTAAAATAAAAAACAACTAAATACCAAAAAGATCAATTGATGAATATATTGAGCAGAAAGACTTACATGCTCGAATTGCTAGAGAGATGCTGCAACTTGACGCAGAACTGAAAGGAGGGTTTTGCTTGGAAGATGATCAAATTTAACAACTTGTTTAGTTTTCTAGAGAGATTTCTTTATGGTTGAAGAAAAATTATATGCGTCTAATTAGAACTGAATTACAACCATTCTTATCCTACTGCAGAAGTTTCTGCTTTGAATGCTCTACACACTCTCCATATTTATCCTAGATTTTGTTTGTTATATTCATGGTAAGCATATCCCACAGTATACTTAGATTTGGATACTAGATTTGCATATAAAAAATGAAATTAGATACGACTATATATTCACTCCATATCTAATTATCTTTGCTGCCCCTTTAATCAAAAATACAAATCATAAAATGAGCCTTCTTGTACGCGTATAAAAAAATACATATATATGGTATAAGATATAATATATTTAATGATTGGATGCGTCGTAAAAAGTGCACCATAAGAAAGCTAGAAGAAAGTGAGAAAGGGATTATAAAAAAAAAGTTGATGAGAAAATGAGTTCTAATGAGAATTCTTCAGTTCTGCCAATGGGCCAGTAAGCAAGAATCCTCCTCCTTCCAATGGTTTTGCTTCTTGGGATGACTTTATGGAAAGCATTGGTGATATATTAGAAGAGTTTTCCAATGAAGAATGGGAGGACTTCCCTGCTCCTGCCAATGAAGTTGTTTATAATGATTCTCCTTTCAAGGGTTTTGCATCTTGGGATGACTTTGATAAAAGTTATGGTGATCATATGAAATGATTTCAATGATTGAAACTATTTTTTGATTCATTTTTGGCACTGTTGTTTTGATTACTTCGAGTTTAAATTGGATATTTGGATATCATCAATTCTTCTGGCATTTGTAACATTTCAAACATTGTAGCCCAAAGCAAGAAATTGGTGGGAACACTACTCTCGATCTCTGAAAGTTGTCACAAGATTTGAAAGATATCTTTGGGGAGATTTGCAAGAGTTTAAGGCAGGATTATCTTCTTGCCATATTAACAAGATGCTTACACGTAATAAAATCAAATCTCTGCAAATATTTTTTGTTGCGGAAATTAAACAGGGAGAAAAGTATGTTGGGATCTTCTGTCATATTTTCACTTGTCTTTGCTTATATCTATTCCATATCTTATGAATAACAACTGAGAACAAAAAAAAAAGATCACCGAGATCTTGTCAAAATCAGTTGGAAGAGGAAATAGAATCGATATTTGATCTGCCAAGAATTGATTCTCATTAACGAGAAGATATTCACGAGATTTGGAGTTATGGAAGTGTTCTATTATAAATAGGAGGTCGAGCGAAGCTTTGAGGGCTGGCTGGCAGAGGCCATATGCATTAGAAAAGATCCAGAATTTTTTTTGTTGTTGTTGCTACTGAAGAACACGAAGAACGGAGGCTACGACAACGGTGTCTTCAACCTCTTAGCCACGGTTTCTTCATCCATTTGCAACGGATATCTTCGTCTTTGCAACGTTTATCTTCAGCTGCAACAGTTTCTTCAACATATTTGTAACGGGTATCTTAGCATCTGCAACGTTTATATTCAAGCTCTATCGCAACAGTTACTCTGTAACGTCCATAAAACGTTGCAGATTTTCTGTTACATTACTTTTAGCTTCTTTTCATCTTTCAAGCACTTTTTGAGCTATGTACCAATCTTTTGAGGGTGTTTTGAGTAATATGAGCTAACCCCATCGCTGAAGCAAGGAGGAAGCCATTTTTCCATGATTAATTGGTAACTTTAATATTCTTTTATGACTTTTGCATTTATTTTTAATTGAAATTATGATTTTTCTTAATTGATTATGATTTTATTTGATGGTTTATGCTGGGACCTAGAGCTTTTGATGAGCCATGCTAGTGATTTACAATTGATATTTTAGAAATCTACCTTTGACAAAAATTAGAGTCACTTATTTGAGTTAGAATTGTATAGAATTATTATTTTTGGAACCAATTAAAAGTGGTTAATGGTGAATCCATAACCTTAGTATTTGTGAATATTTTTAGTTTAAAATTAATTTATTAAATCTAAAATCAATCTTCACAAGTTTGAGAGTTTGAAACCCTTTATTTACCACATCTACAAAACTCATCAAATGGTTTCCAACGTTTGGTGTACCTAATATACAATCCGTACGGTTATATTTTTGCATTTGGCTAAAGTAAATAATTGTTTATAAATGTTATACAAAAGGGTGGGGACGTGAAGCATCATTACACTTCATTTTCCCACCTCCATAAATACCTCCCCTGACACATTACGTTTTATTTTTCCACCTCCATAAATATCGCCCCTCACACATTACGCTTCATTTTCCCACCTCCATAAATACTGCCCCCTCACATTTCTTCAAATGGTCGACCCCAAAAGTGGATCATTTATGAAACAATTTTTAGACATGCCTCTATGACATGAAGTACAATTTTTATATGTCTCTATGACATGAAGTACAACTTTTATACATGCATATTGCTATATAATAAAAATAATTCATAGGAAAATGATATACTATTAATCAATTGATAAAAAGATAATCATAATAATCCATGTAAAAATTTGATGCACTAAAAATATTCTTTGTATATCATTTGATGAATAAATTTGAATAAAATGAATAAATGATAAACGGTAAGTAATTGCATAATTTAGTTAATTATGCCCCAAATTTGTTAACAAAATATTCTAAACTTGCGTAAATTTGGATGACTATTAAAATTGTGAGAGTCTTAAGTCCATGAAATTGGAATAGAGTTAAGACTTTTTGCTAAATATATGGAAAAATTTGTAAATTCCGTAATATATGTTTAACAGATTCATAATGGAAAATATAAGACAAGTTTTTTCTTAGGTTAACTCAAATTATATACCTTAATTATATTTTATCATGCCCCTTGGGGGTTGCTACCCCAAGGCTGTAAAAGATTAACCTTCTGACCGAATTTACCTACATGGGAAAAAAATCTAAACTCCCACTGGATTAGCGTAAATAGGAATTGGGAAGTATGGTGGTGAATTAGATAGAAACCCTAGAATAAACTAGGCCATATGGTTATCAAAGAATTCAACCATTTCCAATTCAATTTGGTCATTCCCCTAATTCTAAAATTTGTATTTGCACATAACTAAAATGTTCATTAACCAAAGTACTCATTCATTATCTTGTCAAAAAATTAGTACTCAAACAGATGAAAAATAAACAAATATTAAACAATATTTGCACATAGTATCTAAAGAAATATTGCATCCGTAAATATTAAACATTTCCAGAAAATTTATAAGTTTGAATATCACAAGATTGATGTATTAATTTCTGGGCAGCTTCAGAAAAAACATTAATTAAAACATCCCAAATAAAAAACAAAAAAAAAGATAAAAGATAAAGACATATAATTATAACAAAAGATGATGGAACAAGATGTGATTGAATACCATGCATGCATGTCAGAAACATCATACTAAAGGACCTGATCAGTGAGAATCCTTTCTTCTTCATTGTTGTTGTCCACAACTGTGACCATATCTTTGAATGGGCCATCATCATCATCATTATCATCTTCAGCTTCATCCTCAAGCGCCAACCCAAACAAAAACTTGTATTTCGGATCATCAACGTCATCATCCTTAACCTCTTGATCATCATCCTCATCCTCATCATAGTCCTCTTGATCATCATGTTCATCCTCATCCTTATCATCCTCCTCCTCATCATCATCATCGTCGACTTCAGAATGATCAATGTCATCATCTTTATAACAAGGAACAACCGTGCAACCAAAATAAGTTATAATCTCATCATTTTCATCAACAAGAAATTGTAAAGAAGTAACTACTAGACTCATCATGATTACTTTCGATATATAGGTTTGATACTAAAAATTTAAGTATTAGTTTGGAGACTTGGAAGATAAAACTGTAGTAGTACTCTTTCTCTTTTTTTACTCATTTTTTATACCCTGTATTTTTTGTTTCAAATACTCTTTTTTTTAATTATTTTAATCTTCAACCCAACCGTGGTTAATTGCAATCCAACTGCCACAAAGCAACAAAAACAATATATATTCGGTTACCTGATACCCACTGGTACCCGGTGGGTAATACCCGTTAGGACTCAAAAGCTTATCGGTTCCTAACGGTTCTACAGATCGGGTACCAATTGCTGGGCGCAACAATCAAAATGAAGAAAATTCAAATAAACAAAAGTTATTGATACTTAGCTCTTTTGTATTGGAAGTGATCGATTTGACTAAACAGATAAGATCCCCAGATCCCCGCAACAACAACATGGCAAAACTTTGGAAAACAGAGTGATTCTCACGTGTTCAACACGCTGTCCTTAAGACATTAGCGTCTGGATACACTCAAGAGTGATGTTATAGCCTCCATAGGGCGGATGCCTCCAGGATAAAACACCCTACTACACCTACTACTAGCACTCGTAGTTGATGCTCAACTTGATCTTGGCAACTCTGAAAAAACACTCAAGGAAAATCACGAAAGCTTAAGAAAAACAATAGAAAAATATTTTTCTTTTGGTCTTTCCAAAAATATGGAGAAACCCTTTTTCCTTGGATTGATTCTTTAGGTTGATAAAATATCTTGTTTATATAATAACCTAGTACTACTTAAGAAAAGTGATCTCCCCGATGTGGGACTAATAATTTTATATAGTCTCTTAAAACAACTTAAGATTGGAAACTCTCCAATGTGGGACTAATAAGTTTTTTCATTCATAAAAGAAAACAAGAAACTATTTATTTTCTTAAAACCTTAAAATTCATATTTTATATATATTGTTTTCCAACAATCCCCCACATGAATGAAAAACCTAAGTTAAACATGAAAACATAAATAGATCTTGGTAAATCATTACCCCAATTCCATGACTCGATTGAACTGAATGAACAATCATCCAAACCGTATGTATTGAAATCATACTAGCCATTCCAACGTCCTCTCCCTCACACAAACGTGTGTTGACCCCAGGGTCATACTATTGATTGCATAAATCATAATAGTATAGAGAGCTTTCATCTTTAGTTTCCCATAGTGGGACTAAAGGTTCCGTTCACCAAAGTGAAAATGAGCCAATGATACCTTAGTGATCCTTAGGTATTAAGTATCAGTAATAGCAAGACCATAAAAAACAACATAAAACTCATTTTCTCAAAATGAATTAAATCTCGAAAAAAACAACGAAAATCACATAAAACGTAGGAAATACCATTTTAAGCAGATGTGTCCATGAGGTCTTGAACTTTTGCTTAGTGAGAGATTACCGGAACTACTTGCTAGAGACAGTGAACGCGATGTCTTGAACTGCTAGCGTTTGGTGTAATTCGCGGTAACCACCACGCATGATATCTCCAAGGTTGATGCCAAGCTCGTGTCGTTGTGCTCATTTTGGCCCTGAGCAAATATCATGTTTCTCAGAATGCTCTAGAGAATCAGCTCATATTCTCATAGGAAGCGGCCCAATTCCTCATTCAGATAGGTGAGTTCTATCAAAAGTATTACTGCTACACCCCACTTCAATCTTAAATTAAAATTATAGAACTCATTAAGACTTCTTAAAAGTCATCCTTCACATGCAGTCACACCATCACAACAATGCACCATAGGGGGGACAGATAATATAATTCTCTTGATAGTGGATACCTCTAATTACCACAAATTAGTTGTCTCATTGAACCTTGATCTTGGGATCTCCAATCACTAAGGTTGAGTGTCCTTCATGGCAATTTTATTTCTTGAGCTTAAGTCCCATCCCCCTCGATGCAATAAAAAACTATCTCTCTATATATCCTTCCGTCAAAGGATCCACTGATTTTTCTCTTGACTTCACTAAGTCTACAAAAATCACTTCATTAGAGAGTAGTTGTCTTACCGAATTAGCCTTCTCTGAATTTGTCTAGACTTTTCCATTGTTCATTTACTTTAGACTCACATAGTAAATTGAGCTTCAGCAGTGGTGGCCATAGGCTTCAGTCACAGAGGAATACCCAACAAAAGGGTTTTAGCAATTCGCATTCCTCTTATGCTTTAATTTAAGCAAACGAACTCTGATTTCATCTCAGTCGAGTTTTTCATGTCTGTTGGAGGATTTCCAACTAATTATACATCTTCAGAGAGTAGACACATAGGCTAAGATTCTCCAAAGCCTGAAATCACAACATCTCTTAAGGTCAGTGTAATATGTATCATGCACATACACAATTTAAAATGTACCTCAGGTACTTCAAATTTTTGATCAGATCCTCCCATTAATTCTTCTGGGATCACAATTATATTTGTACACCTAATTCAATGCACATTTACAACACACATTAAACCATCGAGTTTGACAAAGACCATTCCCGTCAGAATTTCTTCTGGTTCCAATGAACTTTTGGATCATGCTTGTCTACAAAAACTTAGTCTTTCAATCAAATTACAAACATCACATGTTTTCTAGTGGTTGTAAATCATATAAAGGCATACACAAGATATATGTACTACTTACTAGTACGGTCATTACATCTTCCTCCAAAGGTTGGTGCATATATATCACATATTTGAAATTAAATATGTAACTCAAGCATCCCAATTTTCTGGTCTTGTGATCAGAGCAACCCTGTAATTATCCAGGATAAAATGGGAAACATGCACACCTATTTTACAACACACATTTGACAAAAACTATATCATCAAAATTTGATTTTGGTTCTTTATGATCCTTTAGACCACTTCAACAACATATTAGTCAAACTTTAAACAACAAAAAATTGTTAGTGGTTGTAAAACACGTAACAAAGGCATGCTAAACATATGCACCTTCAATTGATTTAGTGTAAATACACTATCAAATTCATTAGAGTACATCACTAGTATTCATCATCATCACATAATAATATTTATAGGTCATTGACTTACATTTTGGTTCAGGTCAAGTATATGTAGGTGTAATCAGTTTGTACCCCTAGCGCTAACCGAACCCTTAAGGTTTGTCCACCTTTGACTAATCATTTATGTATAATGTCTCAATATCCATCTAATGTAGCATAATGACAATAATGGCAAAAAATACCTGATGTAGTAATTTTAGAGTCATGTGAGTATGTGCCAAGAGATCACTACTTTATTCTCTAACAACAATTTCACAAAATCAAGTCTCTGTCTGACTTATTTAATCTCGTGTGAGAACCCGACCTCAGAAAACTATTGTTGAGAACTCAACATCCTCAACAATAAAATTTACTTTAATTAAATGTTGTTAGCTTCAAAACTTTCAAATTATCATACTGCAGTTTTGGTGATCATATGCAATGATTTTCTAAAGAAGTCGACTCTTCATTCACACCTTAGACCCCCACAATTGAGGTCTACAGGGTAGGGAACATATAAGTCTAGGGTCTTCTATGAATCTGCTTGAGAAATCAAACAAACACTTGTTTCCATCATATAGCCCACAGTTGAGGCATAAGGCCCCCCCCCCACAATTATCAAGATTTCTCAACATAAGAAACTACAATTATGTGACCTTTAGGTTGCATCTAACTAAGACACACCATATAATGGTAATCTAAACCAGCAATATGATTTAACATGCTCATGTATTCATTCTCAATTCATTGACGATTTTCCCTTTTATCTACTATTGTCTTGTTCTATTAAGCTAACACTCAAAGCATCACAAGACCATACTTCCAAATTTAACATTTCATCGTAACTTAGATAGATAACATTTAGCACTAGTTTTTTAAATCGCAATGCACATATTGAGAATGATATCATAATTTGATTAATGTCCATACCTGACAAGCCTTGCACATCATTTACCTATTTCTTCAACTGTTTTAATAGTTGAGTTGTTCATGAAAATGCTTTTGATCTTTCCCGTTCTTGGTAGAAGACAAAACATGCCTTTTCTGGAGCACACGTTCCAGCACTTCAAGTATTTACCAACCAATTCTTTTTATCATCTCCACTGAAAAATAAAATTACTTAACATGGTAAGAATGTCAATTGTTCCATTCAAATTTGAATATATAATTCTCTATTTCGAGGAAATAAACACTCAACTAAAAAACAGAAGTTATCACAGATTAACACTTAATCTATCATTCAATTTCAAATGATAAAACTTCTGAACAACTAGGATTAAAATATTGGTTGATACTCTCGTTCGACATAGGTAATATCAAATTATCAAAAGATTACAAGTGTTTATTTTATCAAAATATTTATTACCAACATATAATTATCAAGTTACTTAAGTCTCTCTTCACATTAGACTATCACTATCATCAGTAAGTAACAAAACTTGGTAATAAAACCCCCAAACGATTTTTGTGTACATACGTATCAATTAAAGCACATTTGATCGCTTAACCTTCTTGTTGCACTAGTTACTAAAAGATACTTTATATCTCACTATTCACATGACTAGGGTATACTAGTATATTATGATTCTTATATTTTCAACAAAAGGTAACATATTGAAAATAATTTAAAAATCACCATAGAAATTGATAATACACAATTATTAACCAATCATGTGATTCACGCCAATTGATACTACACAAAGCATATATAATCAAAGTGATTTATAACACAATGCACATTTCATACACAACTGATTCAACATCTCATTATTTATTAGCAATGTGATACTAATCTAACACATATAAGAGATTATCACTTTAAGTCACAAAAATCAATTCGTTACTTGCTCTAATTTGTTTATGAGAAATATTTCAACTAAATTGAAATCTCAAGTCTATTATGGAAAAAGTACTCACTAGTACCGGTTTTTCATGTGATATCCAAAGTGACAAAATACCAGTATAAATGGTTGCAAGATCTCACACTAATCTAGAGCTTTGACACAGTTCTGGATATTTTGGACAAACATGCGCCACGTTTTTGCAAACACCTTATCTCACAAACTATAATCCTGAATCATAAAATTAAATATGAGTTTTAAATATAATATCTATATATACAAACTTCGTTCGAATCACAATTTCAAAAAAACACATGGTTACTCCAGAAAAACTAATTTAGTCAACAATATTTTTCTGCCCGTCAGAATTTTTCAGGAACGTTTCTCAGTTTTGTAAAATACCTAAAAAATACTTTTACAACTCCAAAAATTCTGAAATTTGGTGTGGGTAACTATCAGGATGTCTACTATATTCTGTTAAAAGGATTTGTCTAAATTCATTTTAAGTTAAGATATATACTCGAAACTCTACAGATGACCAAAAAACTCAATTTTGTTTTTCACTTCACAATTAATATCCTTTGTTTTCCAATATAAATCAACGTCAACGATTCACAGATCGAGCATTAATTTTTTATTACTACTAAAGCTAATGTATTAAGATTTTTCTCATACATGCCAATCTCCTTATAGTAAGTATGTAAGTGAACAATTACAAGGAGGGGAGGATAATTATGCTTGTGATAGTTTATCTAAATCTACTCTTGATAGTAATTATGATCATTCACCTATTCAACGGGAGGAGACAAGGTTTAGAAACTCTACCACAAGTAATGTTGTAAGACTACCAAGTTTGAAAGAACTTGATAGAAGGTTTGAGCGATTGATACATGAAGGGGCATCAGGTGCAGAAATTTCAGCAGCTAAAAGAGCTTTGAGAAAGGAACGTGAGCGACGTTATTCTATGGGATACTTCTAACTACGTTTACATACGGAGTTCTAACCGAAACAACTGAACTTAGAAGTATTAGAGAACTATATTCGGAGTGCTTAGTTGTTGAGAGGCAAGAGCTGACAAAAATGGACTTAAACTGCCGGTAGAGAATACATTATTAAAGTTGTTGATCATTCAATATCCATGAGTGAGGCACCAAACCTTCAATTGTCCGATTAGAGTGTTTCATCTGCGTAAATTCCGGGTAGAATGATGAGCTACCTAACCTCACACCAATTTCAGCACTACTTTTTGATCTCTTGAGTGCTATTTCTATCAATCATGAGGGTGCCATCAGAATTGCTAACTCTATCTTGTAGTCTTGTTTGCAGTTGGCACCATTCTCTCGATAACAACAGTCATAGAAACATATCATTATCAACAAGCGGAACATCAAAAAAAAAATTGCGCGAAAGTTGAAGACAGTCAAGGTTTAAAAGCAACGGTTCAGGAAAGAGAAAATTTCATATTCAAGTAAAGCAACAATACAATTAGCAGAATTGTATATACATGTTGAAGACTTCTGTACAAAAGCGAAAGAAATCAAAAGATGTGAGTTAGTGAAGTTTATGATATCAAGGCAATACAAGTTGTGAAGAATCAAGTGGTAAAGTCTCTATCCCACGACCATAGTAGTTTCATCATTTATTTTTCAATTCTCAAAAAAAAAAAAAAAAAAAAAAAAGCTTATCATTGTTTTAGTGTATATTTTTTTTTTGTATTCATTCAATAAAGCCGTGGGGGGGAAGAAATCTATAGAGAAGTTTCAAACAACAAGAAATTGAGGAAAAGAGTTATAAATTTTTAAGGTTCTACGAGGTTCAAAAGTTCATCATCAACAGTTGAAGACCGAAGACGTTCCTATTGGATGCTGTGAGAGTGGTGCTGATTGCCGATCGGGTGAGAAGGTAAGTAAGAATTCCCATCCTCGCATAATGGTTGATTTCCTTTATTAAAGGTCACTAGAAAAACAAAAAGGGGTTCTTTTTCGTCCCACGTTATATTGGATAACATCTTCATATGATTCGGAAGGTTGCCTTTCCTTCCTACCATTCAACGTGTGTAGGATTTCTATCTTCATTCCTGCCTGCACACATGTGTGAACCATAAAGTGCGTCTTTTGAGTGTCAAATTCATAAAATCTTGTTGGTGAGGCAGAAACATTCGGTCACTCTCGAACCTGGATCCTTTGACATGGTGGTTTTCTCCTAACTCAAGGGTTAAGCATGAGAATAATGTTCTTTACACTTTTAACTTCTTATTGTTAGTGTGAAGAAGCTTTATGCCTTCGCAGCTCTTTTGATGCATGTGCTATTGAATATTTTGAAGTTGGAAATTAGGTTTTGTGGGTATATCTCTTGTAAACCCTCACGAGACTATAAATCGTCCACTAGAGACACCTAGGGGTTTAAAGGCTTGTTACACATGCTAAGTGTAACCGTATCCTCAACGAAATGGAGTTGTTGCAGTTTAAGTTAGTTTAGATTTGTACTTTGCTCGAGGAATAGCAAAATGCAAGTGTGTGGGAATTTGATAGGTGCATTATTTGCACTATTTGGATACTCTAATTCATTGATTTCTTGTTAGTTTTCATATAATTATGCCTTGATTTTGTTTGTTTATGAGTTTCTTAGGAGTTTTGAAGTGCATTCAACCAAAGAAGAGGTTAAAGGATGGAAACACAACTTTGGAGGCGAATTCCAGGAAGATTTACGGTTGGGGAAGTACCTCAAAACCCAACCGTAAAAGAAGTTGGTATTGAAGGAAAATTCCAGGAAAATTTACGGTTGGGTCTAGACTCTCAAACCCAACCGTAAAATTAGTTGAAGAGATATGAAGATTTTTTCATTTCCATCTTATAGATAATTGAAATACGAAGTCAACCCAAAAAGAATGAGGTCAATCGGATATCGGATGAGGGAGTAATGATCAAAATAGTGAAGTACAAAAAAGTATCCAGGAGGAATTACGGTTGGGTTTATTGGCTCGAACCCAACCGTAAACATGGGGAATTTTGGAGCGAATTTTTGTGTCAGATTTACGGTTGGGTTGATTGGCTTGAACCCAACCGTAAATCTGGGGGATTTTGGGTGATATTTTTTTGCCAGAGTTACGGTTGGGTTTATTGGCTCGAACCCAGCCGTAAATGGGGAGTTTTGGCACGTGTGTGGGCTTCTAAAACATGGAAAACATGATCCCGGAAGTAAAAACCTAGATTTCGTGGATACTATATAAGGAGACATCCAAGACATTAAGAATGATCTTTTACACTTGAAGAACACAAGGAGAACAAGAATCTAGGGTTTGCTTTACTTGCTTTCTTGATTATTTTCCATGGATTTTGAGAAATCCATGATGAACTAAACTTTTCTTATTGGTTAGAGATGTAGTCCTAAGTTGGAAAACATGTTTATTAATTGAAGTATTTATTCTCATATGTTCATAATCACTTCAATATCGCTTATGTTCTACCATTTATAACGCCTTGTATGGATTGCTTGTTTGTTTAAGTTGCAAATTAGATGAGTATGCATTGACATCTATAGCTAAAATAGGGTTTGAGATCCGGAATTGTCGAAAGACCCTAGTTACAAGTAGTATAACATAGTTGTTAACGACGGGATGTTGCCATGCAATTATGTGTAGAAGCGTGACCTAGGTTAAATCCGAGTGGCTCTTGCGCCTGATTGCTTGGAATAACCTCAACTCACAAATACCATTGCTTTCATTGGGTTAAAGTTGAGTGGCTCTTGCCCCAAGTTATTCGGTGAAAAGGATTCAAAGAGTGGCTCTTGCGCCTTTGATGATAATAGGAGTTTTGCCGGAGTAAGCCTGCGATAGGATGCTTTAGGGTTATTGATATTGAGAGTGCATGAATGTTGAGTATGATTTGGTTCTCCATCACTCTGAGGATGATGTGCACTACATAAATTAAGCCTTGTGTTAGATAACTTCCACAAAGTCTTCCAGAAATAACTCAGAAATCTTGTGTCTCGATCAAATACAACGGTACTTGGCAATCCATGTAGACAGTATATTTCTCGGAAGAATAATTTAGCTACCTTTAACGCTTAGTAGTCTTCTTGCAAGCAATTAAGTGTACCATTTTAGAAAAAAGGTTAACCGCTACAAATACTGAATCATTACTCCGTTGAGTTCTTGGTAAACCCAATACGAAATCCATACTCAGATATGTCCAAGACTGACTTGGAACTTTCAATGGCATATACAAACCTGCATTAGACGCTTTTCCCTTTGATGTTTGACAGATTTGACATCTATCAATAAATCTTCCGACCTCACGTCTCATTATAGGCTAATAGTACGACTTTGAAACAAGTTGAAAGGTTTTGTACCTGCCTATATGTCATTCGTCATGTAACTCTTTGAGAATCTTCACTCGGAGACTTGAATCTGGAATACATAATTGATTTCCCTTGAAGATAAAACATCATGCATATGGTAGTCACTTTTCGTTCCTGTATTGAGAACATCCACAATCTCCGCGAAATATGGATCAGTTAGAATAATATCAGAATATGAATCGAAATCCAATACCTCAGTTCTCATATTATTGAGTAACAGACTCCTGCGACTTAAGGCATCAACAACTTGATTTTACGATCCAGCCTTGTGTTTCAGCACAAAAGTGAACTCTTGTAGATAACCAGCCCACTTACCATGTTTAAATGAAAGTTTTTCTTGACTATTGATGTGCTTCAAAGAATCATGATCAGAAAAAATTATGAACTCGTTATGAATAAGATAATGACGCCAATGCTTCAAAACCTGAACTAATGCATAAAGCTCCACATCATAGGTATTATAGTTGAGCTTAGTACCGTTCAACTTCTCACTCAAATAAGTTACATGACGTCCTTCTTGACTCAAAATAACTCCAATCCCCACTTTTGATGTGTCACAGTGTAATTCAAATGGTTTGCTAAAATCTGGTAGCAATAGCGGTGCAGTAATTATTTTTGTCTTGACATCTTCAAAGGCTTCATCAGCTTCGTCAGACCATGAAAACTTCCCTCATTTAATGCATTTAGTGATTGGTGTCATAATGGTACTGGAGTAGGGATTAAAACGTCGGTAAAAAGAAACAAAACCATAGAAACTCCTTAACTCGTGCAAAGTAGTAGGTTTAATCTAATTTTTAACAACTTCAACCTTGGACTCGTCTACGTTGATCCCATCTTTGGTCACAACATAACCGAGAAACAAAACCCGATCCGTCATGAAGGAACACTTCTGGCTACAAATAGTTTATCCTTGCGTAACACAGAAAGCACTTCTCGATGATGTTGGACGTGCAAGTCTATATTAGCACTATAAATAAGAATGTCATCAAAATAAACAACAACAAAAGTACTGATAAAAGGTCTCAGTACTTGATTCATAGTACGCATGAATGTACTTGGTGCATTGGTCAAACCGAATGGCATAACCAACCACTCATATAAACCCTTGCGAGTTTTAAAAGCAGTTTTCCATTCATCACCTTAAAAAATCCTTATCTGATGGTATCCGCTTTTCAAATATAGCTTGCTAAACACTTTCGCTCCACTCAGCTGATCTAACAAGTCATCCAACCTTGGAATAGGAAAACGATATTTGACATTGATTTTTTTGATAGTGCAACTGTCAACACACATCCTCCACCTGCCATTTTTCTTTGGGATCAGCAAGGCCGGTACTGCACACGGACTAAGACCCTATCGGATTAGTCCATTTTGTACTCTTCTACTTGGCGATGGAGTTCTTCATGCTCTTTAGGACTCATTCTGTAATGCGCTTTGTTTGGCAAGCTCAAACCAGGAATTAGATCAATACGATGTTGAATATCCCGGAGTGGAGGTAACTCATCAGGAAAGACATGTATAAAGGTTGAGCTGCAGCGAGGATACTACTTTCATCCTGTTCTTCTTTTCCAGTTAACACATACAGTTTACCCGCATCTTCTATCTCATCTTCAAACTTCTTGAACGACAAGAGATTGGTAGCTTCTGTCGTAGGTGGTTTAGGAACAGTCTCCTTAGTGGTACAAGTACTATACATACGTTATTCCACAAAAAAATAGTAGGTCTTAAATCCATCATGACTAATTTTTCTGTCAAACTCTCATGGATGACCCAGTAACAAGTGACATGCATCCATACTCGTAACATCACATCATACTTTATCTTTATATTTGTCACCAATTGAAAAATAAATCAAGGAACATCTGTATACCTTTAACTCATTCCTTTTCGTAAGCCAATAAAGCTTGTACGGATGTGGATGCGCCTTGTTTCCAGCTTGAATCATTTCACGACCTTTTCATCAACCAGGTTCTCGCAACTGCCAGGATCAATAACGAGACGACAAACCTTTCCTTCTATCATGCAGGTTGACTGGAATATATTGGTACGCAACCATAGGTCGCCATCTTCTTGACACGGCATAAAGAAACTTCTTCTCACCATAAAGTTCACTCCTGATCTTCTGAAATAACTTCATTAATAGGTTCTTCAAGATAATCATCAAACTGAGTTTTACTATCATCGTCACTGTTTTCTTCAATGAACATCACCTTATTTGCTCGTTCTCCTTTGTGACAGTCACTGCTTTTGTGTCCAGATTTACCACACTTATGACATCGACCTCCAAAAGTGTTGACTAGAGTTTTATTTGGTACAACCGCAGAATTAGGCTTATTCGATGTACTAGGTGCTGAAGTAGTACGGTTACCTGTTAAAGATGCTGCCACATTAATACCCCAATTTGAATTTCTACTCCCCGCTTGTTTCTCTATCTTCCTTGCTCTATGATGTGCATCTGAAATAGTACTACAGTCAAACATGTTGAGTGTATCCTGATATTGTTGAGGGAGACCACCAACATAACGATCGACGTTTTGTGCATCCGACTCTGACAAGTCGTTAAGAGTAAGTAGTCGATAAAACTCCTTGGTGTACTCATCAATAGAATGTACTCCTTTGCGTAGGTTTTGCAACTGCTGATACATCATGACAATGTAGTTATGTGGCAAAAATTCTACTCTCATGTGTTTCTTTATCTTCTCCCATGAGACTAACTTCTTTTTTCCCTTACGACTGCATTCTAGTTTATGTTGTTTTCACCACGAGATAGCTCTTTCACGGAGCATAGTTTCTACTAACGAAGCCCGTTTATTATCTCGTACATCTTTAAATTCCAAGACATCCTCAACCGTATTCAACCAAGAAAGAAACTCTTCTGGTTCTAACCCACCATAAAATTCTGGAATCTCTAGTTTTATTCATGCCTTCCAGCGATCAGAATCTTCTCGTCGGATTATTCTATCTTCACAATCAGATTTTTCTTCTTCGTCTTCTTCATGCCGAATGTTACGTCGAGTCAGCAAACCTTGGATTTCTTCTATTAATTCTTCTCTATATAGATTCAAATCTTCTGGAACTCCTACTCGACCTCGACCACGACCGACTGCTAATCTTGGTGGCATCTTATCAACCCTAGAATCGACTTTGCTCTGGTAACCAACTGATGCATCGAATATAATTGAAAATGAAGAAAAAAAATAGTTTTCTTCAGACCTCAAATTATTCATAGGAATAACGACTATGCACAAAGAAATTATTTAGACCTCGGTTTTCCGACTATAAATAAAAATCAGAATTAAACTTGAACAAGTTTAAGAAAATAATTTTATTAATCAAATTCAACCGAGTAAAACAATAATTTGAAGACTCCTAAATAGACTTTGGGAAAAACCGTAACTTGTGCAACAAGAAAGGATGAAAAAAATCCAATAAACCGACTCAAACCCAAATTTATTATTTTTGGCAAATTTTGGTCGACCTAAAATGATGAAAATACTCATAAAATAAAGCAATTTGCCGCAAACGGCGATCCAAACTGGCTCATAACGAAGAAGTTATTAATAAAACAAAAACTTTTCTAAAAAATAAAAATGTCTGTTTAAAACTCTAAAAGATGGAATTTGGCTAAAATATGAAGATCATATGGATTTATAGAGCTGTAAATTAATATGTTTTGATCGTTAGCCCATTTCCAACCAAAATGAACTTCTTTTGAATTAAATTACGACACTCGGATTTTTAACCTTTAAATAGGTTATAGTTTGCTTGTCTACATCACATATGGATTCCTTTTTTCTTTTTTTAACACGGTAAAGCTCGGCTGAATAGATCCGATCAGCTAAGGAAATCACGGTAATAAACTAGAGCAGACTCCAAGGACCAAGACTACTCATCGAACCCTATCACACATTTCATACCTTAAAATAACTCCAAGTCTCCAACACTTGCGAGCTGCGACAGACAAGGAAGAGGATTTTTGACACTCAATAATTCCATTTTTCATAAATAAAATCCCATTCCATTTCCTGATTTCCCCCCTTCTGAAAAATGTCAGCTCAACTCTCCTTCCCTTCCGGAGGAAACAACAACAGCAAATGGAGAAAGAGAAAAAGAGACAACACCACCACCACCACCACCAACAACAACAACACTCCTAACACCAAGAAACACAGACAACAGCAACAATCACTTCAAGAAGAAGACGATGAAGATGAAGATGACATCAACGAAGACGATGAAGAAGAAATTGAACCAGAAATCGAAGAAGATGAAGATTTACAATCAATTCCTTCTGTAACACCACCAATTGTTCAAAACCCAAAAGAAGAGGTTCTTTCAGATGGTGGTGTAATAATATCAGATTTCCCTATTGTTATACAACATACTGTAAACCGTTTTCATTCTTCTGTTCTTTCAATTGTTTCTGCTGAGCGTCAAGCGCAATTTCCTAATAACCAAAACCCTAACCCTAAATTCTTCTTGATTGAGAATATATCTCTTGGGCAACTTCAGGCTTTGTCATCTGTTCCAGCTGATAATCTTTCTTTAGCTACTACATCTGATCTTAATGACCGATCTGATGCTCCTTCTTCCTATGTTTGCGCACCTCCTGCTATTATGGAAGGTCGAGGTGTTGTTAAGCGATTCGATGGAAACAATAATGGGCGAGCACTCATCGTTCCTATGCACGCTGGTTCGTCTTTTCTCTCTCACTATTTTGCCCTAATTACGTAGTAGTGTGTAATTTTAGTTGTGAAGTTCAGTTCAAAGTTTCGATATTTGACTATTAGAAAACAAATCTTTTGGCCTTAGAAAATTAACAAACTAGAATGATAATGTTAGGAAATGAGGTCACCTTAACCTTCAAGTTTTGGCAATGTAGTAGTGGTAGTAGATTCAGTTGGTAGGTTTTGATTTTGTTAATTACATACAGATTGGTTTTCACCAAACACGGTGCACAGATTGGAAAGGCAAGTGGTTCCGTATTTTTTCTCTGGAAAGTCTGGTGATCATACACCGGAAAAGTACATGGATTGCCGCAATCGAGTTGTTGCTAAATATATGGAGAATCCAGAGACGAGACTTTGGACAGGAGATTGCCAGAATTTGGTCGATGGTGTTGATGTTCACGACTTGAATCGAATTGTTCGATTTCTAGATCATTGGGGAATAATTAATTACAGGGCACCTGCACCAAATCGTGACCCTAGGATTGGTGGGCCATTTTTAAGGGAGGAATCGAATGGGGAAATTCACATACCATCACCTGCATTGAGGTCGATTTATAGTTTGATTCACTTTGACAAGCCCAAGAGTAGGATCAGACCTACTGATATATGCCCGATGTTGTCGTATGGTGGTGGTGATGAGGTAGCTGACTTGGACCAGAGAATCCGGGAGAAATTAACAGAAAACCATTGCCATTACTGCTCTCAGCCATTGCCCCGTGTTTACTATCAGTCACAGAAGGAAGTAAGTACGTCCTTGTCTTTTGACTTTATTTGTTTTGTCTCTGTTCGGTATCTTGTGGTATTTATCTATGCTGATAAGCCAAAGTCTTGGCATTTAGTTGAAGCCTGCTTTAGGGGTTTAGGTCTTCTTTTAGTTGCTTCCTACTTGTGTGCATATGTTTATGTCTTCTTTTAGTTGCTTCCTACTTGTGTGCATTTGTTTATGACTGTTAGAGAGCAAAAATATTTGTTTAGGTTTAGGGATATAGTGATTAGCAACCAGATTTAGTTTCTAATTTTATGCTGCCGCAGGTTGTGGTTTGTAGAAGTCGTGATATGATATCCCCGATATAGACAACTGTTTCATTAAGAAAACTTGTTCTCCAGTTTTCGATTTGATAAATGTTCCATGACGGAATGCGGAAGCCCATTGTTTCTACTGAGTTTAGTTGACCAAAATTCTGTCTCCTGCTGAGTTTTGTTGACCAAAATACGGTCTCCCACAATCTCCTTATTTGGACGACATTTTCTTGAAACTTGATTGTGGCATTTATTAGACGTATTTTTCTTGTTGCTTATGAACTTACTGATTATCACACATGAAACCATAGTTTAGACTTCGTTCAGAAAAATAGAAGTATTTAATTTGAGATAATTCTGTTGATTTTGATTTCAACTGTTATGTATTCATTTATGTTGCACCTTGTTCACACTCATCTGAGCAATAACATTCTGATGAACAGAGTGATATACTGCTTTGTTCTGACTGCTTCCATGAGGGGAGATTTGTCATTGGGCACTCGAGCATAGATTTTATGAAGGTGGATTCTGCAAAAGCTTTGAGTGATCTTGATGGGGATAGTTGGACTGACCAGGAAACACTATTGTTGCTTGAGGCAGTCGAGGTCTACCATGATAATTGGAATGACATTGCAGAGCATGTAGGCACCAAGTCCAAGGCCCAGTGCATTCTTCATTTTGTTCGTCTCCCGATGGAGGATGGTGTTTTAGAAAATATTGATGTTCCGAGTAAGTTGGTCTCATCCAACACGCCAAATTTAGAAGATGGGGCAACACCATATCCAAGATCTAATGGAGATTCTGCAAGTATGTTATCCTTTCCTGTAAGAAGGGCACACCTTTGTCACGTTTACAGTCTTAAGGTTCTTGTTGGTCATTTGGATCTAACTAGGAGGTTGCTTTATTTTACTTCGTATTTCCTACAGGACTTTGTCTCCAAGATCATGATTCTGAAAGCAGGCTTCCGTTTGCAAATTCTAGGAATCCAGTCATGGCTCTTGTAAGTTAAAACTCTAAGTTTTCTTCATAGTTGCAGTTTGTTGTGTCCCTCCTCTTTTACGTTAAGGCTGACCTGTTCTATCCTCGGTTGTTAAATTTTATATCTTAATCTGGTATTTTACTCTTCATTTTTTTGAAGTTCTTGATATGAATTTGTGTCGAGGTTCTTACTTTTTGCTTATGTGAATAAATGGTTTCGGAGAAAACTCATAAAATATTTTGCTTAAAAAAACAAGCTTATATTCGTACAAAGGCTTTTTAGATTTTTTGATGACTTGTATACATCTAAATCACAGATGAAGATGTGTGGTTGCTGCTTTATGATTTGTTTGCGTTCTGCAGAAGTTTATTTCTATACCTTTTAAGCAAATTATCAATGTCTAATTGGTGGAATTTCTAGGTTGCCTTTCTGGCCTCTGCAGTAGGGCCAAGAGTTGCAGCAGCCTGTGCACATGCATCATTAACAGAATTGTCCAAGGAGGAAAACCAGCTAGTTGCTTCTGGTAACAAAATACAAACAGATGGCTCTGGAGATAGGTGTGAATGTGCAATCCATAATTGGCTCTAATTATATTTTTGTTTTACTGGTAAAAATGTTGTCTAGTGATTGATTCTTTTCAAAGGTATTTTGTATAACCTTTTTGCTGCAACTATTTGTATATTCAAACACTCGAGTGTTCTTTCTACACTGTTGAAGGGTTTGAAGCACGCGATGCATTTCCTTATTTTAGATATTTTCATTGGCATAGAGATGTCTGTTAGAGCCCCTTAACTTGGATGTGATCTCTTTATTTATTTGTCAATTTGCTACATTTGTAGGATAAGTACAGAGAATATGTGGAGTAGAGAAGGTGGACATCATGGATCACCCACAAGCTTAAGCCACCAAAAAGGTTGGTGTTTATAGCTGCATTTGGTCATTTCCTTTGTTATTTTATAGGGATTATGAGCCTTAGTATTCCACCTGACAAGGAGATTAATTGATACAAGTGTTTCTGTTTGTCCATTGAAATGAGATGTTCTTAGGCATTTGAAAATTGAGTTTTATCGAATTGCAGAAAACCAGGCTGTACAAGATGGAAGTAATGCTCTTTCCTCTGCTCCTTTGTCCACTGAAAGTGTAAAAGTTGCTGCAAAAGTTGGCCTAGCTGCAGCTGCAATGAAAGCAAAACTGTTTGCAGATCATGAGGAGCGCGAAATACAGAGAATGGCAGCCAGTATAATTAATCATCAGGTAAAGTAGTTTGGTTTTCTTATATTTGATTCTCAGCCTCTTTGGTGGAAATGCTTGAATCGGCGTTACCTCTCAATCTAGAGGGTAGTAGAACATTGTGCTAGCTGGAAGTTAACTCTTCTTGTGGTTAAATGTGGGGCAATGTCAAGTGCGTTAAGAAACTGGATTGATTCTTACTGTTAGTTCCTGTATATTTAGTTCAATTACCTTTTTTAAATTGAAGATTTCGTTTGCACCTGACAATGACTTTCACAGTTGGGTATATAGCTGCATTTACATTTTTACAAGGCTTTTCATTTTAACCCATATGATGACCCCCTTCACCTAGAATTCAAATAAATTCTAGCCTTTTATAGTATATAGGTGGGTCAATGTACTCCGAAACTGTGTAAAGGCATATAGTCTGGTGTGGTTCAGCCTTAGGTGTTGGACGGTCAAACCCCTTTTTACCACATCACAGTCTCAGATAGTGGCATTTGATATTATGCGGATTCTCATTTAAGGCATGTCAATAGTCGAGTGTAGTCCAGCCTACATCACACTTTCATCTAAGTGGTATATGGTATTTGATATTTTGCGCATCCTCATCTAAGGTCAAGGTGTGTGTGGTATGTGATGTTTTGCACTTTCTCGTTCAAGGTTCGTGCACATTATAGCATGTCCTCGTAATAACAGAACTTCTGTATCTGTGGAAGATTGAAATTTAAGGTTTGTTAATTTGTTGGCTTATCAGGAAAGAATGAAGAAATAGTTCTAGCTTATCCAGTTCCATTTGAACTAATGTGTATGGTCTGAGTATCCGTTTAAGATTTCTTTCCTTTCTTTGTTCCGAACCATTTTCTGAGTTTTGGTAGTTGATGACTAACTCGTTTGCTTTATTTATGCAGCTAAAGAGGCTCGAACTGAAGTTGAAGCAGTTTGCGGAGGTGGAGACCTTGCTGATGAAAGAAGGTGAGCAAGTAGAAAAGGCAAGGCAGCGGCTAGCAGCTGAAAGGGTCCATATCATGTCAACACGTTTTGTACCTGGGGGTGCCTTGAATGCCAATGCTGCTACTTTACAGGGTGCAGTGGCTGGTTCTGTGGGAAATAATCTTGTTAGCAGCAGCAGCAGACAAGTAGGTGTGCCAGGTGGTTCGCCTGTGCAGACAAACATGATTCCTGGTGGATATGGGAATAATTCAGCAGTGGCTACTCATCCACACATGTCATTCATGCCGCGGCAGCCCATGTTTTCTTATGGGCCACGCCTACCTCTCTCTGCATTACATCCATCATCGTCACTACCCTCATCTGCTGCACACCCAGCTACTACCATTTACAATGCTGCCGCCCCGGCAGGCAATGCACCCCCTACTCTTGGCCATCCAATGTTAAGACCTGTCCCCAGTAATAATGCAAATGTAGGTTGACAGATGAATTTTTATGTAACACTAGAGAAGCTGGTTAACAACACCTTTTGTCTCAACTTATTTCATTTCAGCAGTATAGACGAAAAGATAAAAACAAGAAGATAAATAGATAGAAAGAAATGGTAATAAGGATCAGAAGACCTGTGTTATGTTGCCCTATTTCTGCTCTTTGGGCCTCGTTAAACTAGCCGCCCTGCTACCCAGATACAAAGTAGCGAATAAAAAAATGAGCGTGTGCAATCTTACTCAGATACTCTTGCTAGAGAAACGCTAGCTTTTGACCCGCGCCAAATCTCTCTCTACATGTGAACATAGAATGGGTTTCCTAAACCCATAACCTATTGTGCAAAGTAAAATTGAAATAGATGGGATCGAGGGACAAAAATAAGGAAGATACACAGTAGCTTCAGGATATAAATGTCTAGCACTATCGATTGCATCAAAACCCCCTGCCACCCACTTAGTTCCTATTAGGGCTGCATAAAGGTCGGTTCGGTTCAGTTATTGGTAGAGCCGAATACATGTATTTTCCTATGGTCGGTTCTCTATTTGTGTACCTGTATTGTTCGGTTCGATTCTTGAGTCGTATCTGTCTGGTCGATTCGGTTCTGTTCCGGTTCCGGTCCTGTACCTGTTCAAAGTTTCCTGTTTTTTTATTTTATTTTATTATCACAGCTTACCGAATTTACTACTCTTTGGAGCAGAAGTACTGAATTCGCGAAGTTCTATGTTAACTAATGGAGTAAATAGAGATTGAGTTCCAAAAAAACATTTCACACAAATCACAAATTCCAAATAGTATCTGATACTATTTTTTTTCTACGACAATTTTGCCTTTCACTGAATTGGTTTCTGCAACAAACCAAACTTAAACTGGCCAACCATTTCATAGTCATTTATTGTCTTCTTCCAGTATCCCTTAAAGCTTAATTAGCAGTGTTGCACAAATTAGAAACATGAGAGGAAATAATCAGACCATTCAAAAAAAATATAATAAAGAAATATTAATAATAATGGTAAATGATGGAAATAGTAGCAAATCACGCACAAGATCAGAAGAAAAAACAAAAAAACACTTCAAATGTATCCAAATTAAAGCCGTAACATGGATTGTCAAAAACAGTAATTTGTTATGCTCAAAATGCAGTTCTTTCTGTTTTCTATCCGTTTTGTTTTTTAATTTGGAACTCAATTTAGATACCTCATGTATGTCCTCTCTTTCTCTCCCCTCTCTTGCAAGAAAACCTGCACAGAATAAAGCTATTGATAATTAACATCTACTAATATAAACTGTTTTTAATCCCTATTGATGTTCATAATGAAATTATTTCACTTCCAACTCAAAATACAAGATTGCTATCAATTATTGATATAATCCCTATTTGAGCCAAAAAGGTAGCATACATACATATAACAAAATCAGGACATATGCAGACAATAGTTATTCTAGTATATTAAGGGGTCTCTTCATGGGAATCTGAAACCATGGGGAAATTTATTTATTCAAACCAAGCAAAGTTCAATCTCTCACAGTTTCACAGGAGAAGAGCATGGTGCGGCAAGCCATAAGAAGCACAGAGAATCCATACATAATGTACTTCTGCTCATGTTCCATAAGAAGCACAGATAAGGAATAAAATTCAAACACTAGATGGTGTAGTAAAAGACTCCTACCAGAAACGTTTCATTTATACAGTCAAAATGTCTTTTGATGCATCTGTTAAGGAAACAGAAATACTGTCCAGAAGACCGACATTGTGCTTGCATCTTAATTTGCTATCAGAAATTAGCAAACCCTAGTTACAAATACTATCACTACTTTTTATAAAACCAAAACCCCAATTTCAGAGAAATCAAATTGAAAAAGAAATTGACACAGAGAGGAGGTTAGGAGAGAACATACCTTGATCCGAGACAGAGATTGTTGCTGGGATGGATTTCCTGTGTAAAGATGGATGCAAGGGTTTTTGAAAAATAATTTATAAGCAACCACACTGTTCACATAAAAACAAACCACAACAAATGAATCAAACCCATAGTGTTTGCATAACAATAAAACCACAAGACTTGTGCACAAACAAGTTAACTAATTGAATAAGTATCATATAAATCATCACCAAAAAGAGAAAGTAAATTAACACATGAATTATATCATCCCATACTCACCTGATGTGATTGAAAATTAATCCTTGGATTTATACCAACTGTTTTTTTTAACCTGAAAATAAAAATTAGGGCAAACATCAATTACAAAGGCAGAAGAATAGTAAAGGATCTGAATCATACGATTAAGGCAGAAGAAGAAGTATAATTAAAAACCCTAACAATATTAATCTACAGAAACCCTAACAATAATTTTAATATGAAATTAAACGAAACCCCAATCATGTCGATAATTTATCTGACAAATTAGGGTAAAAGAAGTAACAAAATCTCATTATTTGAAGAAGAGCATAAGAAAAATAAGTAAATAAATAGAGAAAAGAGTAGAAGAAGAAATAATAACTGAAGACGAAGGTGGTACTGGTGGTGGTGGTTGTGATGAGAATCACGAAATACTGGTGGTGGTGGTGCTGTGGTGGGGGTGATGAAGAAGAAGGGAAGAAGTGAACGAACCTGATTCTGGACTCTGAAGTCAGAGTGAAAGTGAAGTCTTTCACTAACCTAGAAATGAACGTCTACGATTAAAACTATAACTTACAATCAACGGCCTTGTATAACCGGTTTTTCTAGGTCGGTTCGGTTCGGTTCTACTCAAGAACCGATACTTGTACCTGGACTGAGCCGGTTCTGACTTTGAATACTTGTACTTGTCCCGAGCAGGACGGTTTCCGTTCCGGTTCAGTTCTATCCCGGTTCCGGTTGGTTCCTGTGCAGCCCTAGTTCCCGTGGACACTACTGTGCCTCGAAAAATATAGCTTTTTTTGTGGAAAACAATTAATGAAGGTCTACCGACCTTTGTTATTCTAAACTGTATCCATCTCACTAACTCCAAACTATGCCCCCATTGCAATACTGCTCTAGAAACTACTGTTTACATACTCCTTCGATGCCAAGTTGTTGTAACAACATGGGACACCCTTCTGACTTGCCTAACAAATCAGCCAAATACCACTCATATTTCTCCCAATATCCTGAACTCCCAAACAACTATTCTGCAACTTTTACAAATAAAATCCCCTACCTTCTATCATTAACTCGTTGTGTTTTCTTTTTTGGTCCTTGTGGATAGCCAGAAATGAACTAATTTATCGTCAAAAGCAACCAAACCCATAAAATATTATACATATGACACTCAAACTTCAACAAGAATTCCCTTGGGCAAAGAAGATCCTTCCTCATGTGCTACCTGGTATGCCACAACCCGTAAACCCAACAAACACCACAAGAACAAGAGCAACCATTTAGGTAGGGTGGGTTAACCCAAGCCTAGACTGGATTAAGATCAATACGGATGGGACCGCTAGAGGACACCCTGGAATTGCAAATGCAGGTTACATATGCATGGATTCGGCAACAAGAATTATGATGGCGGTGGCGCAACCTTTAGGCATAACCACAACGCTAATATCTGAGACATGGGTCATGCTAATGGCGTCAAGAACGACGACAAAGATGAGATGAGAAAAAATATAATTTGAAACATATTAGCGAAAACCTGCTACAATTCATAAACTATGATACTGAACCACCATGATACATAGCAAGAATGATTATCGAAATCAAACAGAGAATGCTTAAAATTCCGCAATGTACTATCCAATACAACTACAGAGAAAAAAAACAAACGACGGATGGATTGGCGAATCATGCAGCGGATAGCAGTTAATTAGGAAATATCCTTGCAACAATCTGGTACCATACGATTGCATCTTTTGTAAATCAAATTGTATTAAATGACTCTAGTAATACTACATATCCTTGTGTAATCATTTTTTAATTTAATAAAAATCGTTTAATGTTTTAAAAATAAAATAAAATGAAATACTGTGTGATACTTGCAATTGGATTTTATCCAACTATGATGGATCATTATTGAAATTCGAAGTAAGATATGTCATCTTGCTAGCTTGGACTGTTCTAGTGCCAGAACGAACGAAAATGCGGACTTTGCTGGTAACGCCTAAAATTATCTCCCAATAGGTGATATCATCTAGGATCATAGATTCAACAAGTGCCCTAACCCTTTGGAAAAACAGGGAACCCATTTCTATGTGATATATGAACGTGGGGGGAAAGTTGGGGGAGAAATTTAAAGGCTAAGAAGTATTTTCACGAGAATGCAACATGACCCTGGAATTTGGAATTAGAACATACTTGAAATATGGAACCAAGGATGAATTTTATATCATAGAACTTTTTTTTTTACTTTTATTGTTGGAAAAGAACAACTCTTTCTATTGCTGGAAGTGGTAGAATATGGATGATGTATTTCCGAGGGCGTATAACTGGTGCTGCTAGTGCCACATTTAAAGTGTGTGAAGTAGAAATATCGCAGTTAGTATTGGCAGCTGTATCAGTTCGCTCATTTACCACTCGATAATCATCTTCTGCTAATTAGTGGACTAGCAATGGCTACTTGAACCAGACTAGGAGAAAGAAGAACCCCATAACTCGGCCTACTTAGTGTACATCGGAAGGGTACTGATGGAAAATGGATACTGACTTTTCCTTCTCTAACATCCAAGTCTTAACCTATACCACGGTATGGCAGATTGAAAGTTCAGAGAAAGTGGTGTGGTTTACCAAGGAAGTACCATGTATACAACTAATATCTTTGTGCACTTTTGTGTAACCTAATATTTTTGAAGCCTGATATAGGGGCTCCCACATCAATAGAGGGGCTCCTAGTTGAGCCAAGGTGACCCAATTTTACGATAAGGGATGTCCTAGGGGGGTAAAGTTAAATGTCCATTTTACCCTTCTACTAATTAAAACCTAAACTCTTTTAATTTCTTTCCAAAATTTTCATAACTTTCAAAAACAAAACCAAAGAAAAAGCCAACCGTAACCCATCTAAATTCATCGCCGATTCGCAAATTCATCGTCGATTAAAATCAACAAAACAATTCGAGATGAAGAACCATACTAAAGGAATTCAAGGTAGTAGTGATGGCAATGAACACTTTTCAGGGCAACCTAATCAAGAGATTCAACAAGAAATCGATAACCGTTCGCAAATCAAGCAGAGAAAAACCCAACAATGGTGTATCTAAGGTATTGAATCAAACCCATGTTATTCTTAGAACTTGTAATTGATTTATTCGCATGTTTGATCATGTTTTTGGGGAAAAAATGTTGGACACAGTTGATATTACGGTTGGGTCCGTGTTAAAACCCAACCGTAACATTTGGTGTTCTTGAGTATTACGGTTGGGTTATTTTCAAAACCAACCATAACATTTGGTGTTCTTGAGTATTACGGTTGGGTTATTTTCAAAACCCAACCGTAAATTAAATGGAAGAAGATGAATAGTTTAGGATTTTACGGTTGGGTTTCAATAGAAAACCCAACCGTAAGTAATTTGCGCCATTTTTTGAGAAAATCCCAACCGTAACACTAGCTTGCATAAAAATTTTGTTAGAAAATTACGGTTGGGTTTTTCTTAAAACCTAACCATAACATATGGATAATTTTTTTTATATACTTTACGGTTGGGTTTTGAGAATAAACCAACCGTAATATTTCATTAAAATTTATGTTTTTGTATTACGGTTGGGTTTTAAGAAAAACCCAACCGTAAAAATGATATGCAAGTCAGTTACATGTAAGTTACGGTTGGGTTTTTGTTAAAACCTAACCGTAACATATGGAAGAACATTTACGGTTGGGTTATTCTCAAAAACCCAACCGTAAATTTTCCTGTGTAGTCAATTTTTTTTACTTGAAGTTGAATTGCTTGGAAATTATCTAACTTGTATTGGTTTTGTGTTGTAGGAAGAATAAAAGGGGTAATAATTTAACACCTATTTCTCACACTCCAACCCCTCTCCACGGAAAGCATTTAGGGGTTGAGAAGAGAGGCGTGAGCAAGACCCATAATCCCTCTTTTGAGGTAGGTGGTGGTAGTGATCCTCAAATTGCAGAAGAGGAGTATAATGTGTTCCAAGGCTTGGGTGATCTACCAACACCCAGAGGTTCTCTTGTGATTAGAGAACCACCACAAGAGCAACAAGTAGAAGAAGAAGAGGGGGACAGAGAACAACATGTCCCTCAAGGCAAAGGTAAAGAAATTAGAAAAGAAAAGGCAAAGAAAAGGGTGGTTGCCAAAGAAATTCCCAAAGAAAAGGCCGAACCTCAACTGTGGCCTAAGAGGAGGAATGGAGGACTATGGAGTGAGGCCCCAGACAAATCAGCAATATTATTTGGTTATCCCCATTCATGGGCTGCCAAAGTTGCAGCGACCAAGGTATTATTCTAATCACTTCTCTTATTCTGTTAAATTTTGGTTTGTTAACTTGTGTAAGTAAAACAATTTTTTTTTTATTCTTTGTAGGATCATACACAGGCGATCAAGAAATTGGTTCGTCAAAGGGCACAACATTGGCCCTTAACTGAAGAATGTACGGCTGTACAAATTCTTGTAAATGGTACCGGGTTAGCTCCCGGAATTACAAATTCAATGTGGGAGTATGACAGCGTCGTCTGCGCAGCGTTCAGGGAACGTTATTGGCCTGAGACCGATACGTTTCATCTCCCATTCGGCGAAATGACTATAACGCCGGATGATGTCCACTCAATTCTAGGGCTGGAGGTGGAAGGTAAATCTGTGTTTGAGGGTTTTGACAACAACATGTCCTGGAGTGATATTTATGCACTTGTCAAAGAAACACTTGGATGGGAGAAGACCGAAGCTGAATCGGAATTTAAATTGGTGACTGGTTTATAAGTGGAATAGTTGAGTACATATCCTTTCCATCCATTTTTTTCAAAAATAAACCTTTATGTTACAACAATCATCTCCAACATAGTGGAACATGGGTCAACCTGGCATTAAAAATCCAGATTTTTCTTTGGAAGAAGATTTATGTATTTGCCGCAACTATGTATTATGTTTTCCAAAAAGAGGAGAAGAAAGAAGGCAAAGTGGTATAACGAGTCCGAGTTATTGGCAAACAATCCATGAAAACTTTTGTTCTGAAACCGGCAACCCTTATAACCGTGATCACGTCAAGTTGATTTGTCGATATAACACTATACACCGATACGTAGAAGAATTTATGGCATTAGTTCGTATTATTGGTCAACTACGACTTAGGGGTGAAACCGATGATGAGGTGTTACAGAGATCTCTTGCGGAATGGAGGAGATGGAAAATATGACCCTTTTTATACCTACCTCATTATCACATCCTAAAAGACTTTTTGCTCACTCGCAAACCTATTTATTAGTTCTTTTGTAATGCCATTTGGGTTTTTTAGTGTTAATTTCAATTGTATCCCAGGTTACTTTAATGATTTCATGGGTTGTAATGTGGGCCAAAATTTGATGTTTACATAAATTTTGTGTTTTGAACCCAGTTTTGAGTGAATTGAAATTCCAAAAAAAGGTTAATTATAATAATATTACGGTTGGGTTTTGAGTGAAAACCCAACTGTAAACCTTCCAGTTTAAATTCATCCAGGTTTACGGTTGGGTTTGTACTCACAAACCAACCGTAAACCTGAGTGAATTTAAACTGGAGGGTTTACGGTTGGGTTTTCACTCAAAACCCAACCGTAATATTATTATAATTGTTCAGTGACTAGTTTACGGTTGGGTTTTTACTAAAAACCCAACCGTAAACCTGGAAACATTTTGTAGTAACACATATGATAGTACAAATTTTTATATTCCAAAAAACTATATTCATATTATGATTCCTCCAACATACATATTAACATTCTGACTCCGACTCAGAAACAAATGTTATGAATTGAAATGTCGGTGAGGGTTTTAATGCCTTCCAGAGTTCGAAATTGTGCTTGAATCTCTGACACCAAGACTTGGCGATATCACCGTCGTACCCATCCTGTAAAGGGGGTAATGGACTTTCTTCTTTCAACTTTAGACCAACAAAATGGCAGTTCTGCACCAGCCCAATCACACATCTTCTATTTGCCAATTGTTCGACAAATGTTGATCTTGTTGGTGCAAATGTTAAACAATATCCATTTGAGATATAATGGATGACGCAATTAAAAGCGTTGGCAAGGATTTGGCCACATATTGGCATGCTCATCCAATACTCACTAGTGCAATTCTTATTGTCTATTAAACGCCTTTCGAGAGCAATGAACTCCTCGTTTAACAACGACTCTTCATCTCTATATGCACACATCATTGGCTTGTATATATCCGGGTAAGAGCGTAGTTCAACCGCTGACTTATGCCTTACAAAAGTTACTTCGTCCATACCCAACCCTGCTGCTCCGCTAAATGGTCCAACTTGTTCGATGAATACATGGTATCCACAATTACCATCACCGGCAACATCGTCGGTGGCCTTTATGTATGGACGAAAAAAAGCTGGGAACGATGACATATAATTTTCATAAATAATTTGCTCGGTTCGGACGATTTTGCCATTCTCATTTCTTGAATAGTTAGATGGAAATTGCATCAATCCTCTTGCAATCCGGATCGTATATGGCTCTTCAACCACTAATGTATTGCTTTTAAGTTTTTCTTTTCTTCTTGCTAATTCTTTCATACTAACTCTTTTTTTTCTTCTTGCTAATTCCTTCATACTTACTCTTATTGAGTTTGGGTGTGGAGGAACTTTTCCCTTGGCACCAAGTTCAATTGTTGAACTATCTTGAGTGGGAACCGCGGGACCTTTTCCTTTAATATCTACTACACTTGGTCCCCCTTGTTCCGTTCGACTTATTTTTCGTTGAGCATCGTCCTCCTTCTCATCCTCTGCTTCATATTCATTTTGAAAATGCTCAAATGCACAAGGGTTTCTTTTCTTTGATTCTTCATGCAATTCCCTAGCTTTTTTCCGTCCCACGGCCCTCGATTCTTTGGTAGAAGGCCTACCTTTTCTCTTCCCTCTAATTGGTTCCTTGACAAAGTACCTTGTGTGCGGAAACACGAAGTAACTCAAGTTTGTCAACCAAATTTGCCTTTGCGCCTTATTTAATGTTTTCTTGGCTATAGCCTTTCCAACGTGGGTGTCGGCAAACGATGCACCAAAATCTTGCTCGACGATGGGTTCATCGAAAGACAATTGTTGCCAAAACGGATCAATATCTTGAATTGGGATCACACCGTCTTCTTCGTACTTGGGCATCATATGCCGGCAGGGAAGTCCCAAACTTGACATGTTAGGACAAAACTCTTCTTCTCCGTGTAAGTTGCCCAATCTATAGTGCTTTATTTCGTACATTATCTTCTCAATAGCACAATGCGACACCTTATAAAAAATACTTTGGAGCAATGGTTCGTCTTTATAGCTGACGTGTTTTCTAGAAAGGCTTTTTTCAAAAGATTCCTTAACTCTGTCAAGGTCACGGACAAAATAATCGTGCATCGCTTCGAAGACCGTAACAAACCCACCATCACAATTATGAAGCTTCTTCTTCATTCTGTTGTGAGATGACTCCACGGTACTTGTAGCTTGGTTGTCAAAGTGCCTATATTGGTTTGTGAATGCCGCTACAAACTTCTCTTTATGGGGATTAAACCAATTGTCCATCAAATAGTTCACAACTTTTGGATAATTACTCCA
>JAJJMC010011034.1:2142003-2182711 GCA_023531435.1 Papaver californicum | reverse complement strand
TCTATTTTCCGAACAAGACATGATTCATACTTTTTCTCTTGCTCGGACCATTCAACAAGAATACTACCAACAACTGGCAATTTCAGTAAGGCCGCTACATCTTCCGTAGTAATTGTTAACTCACCCCAAGCACATACCGTTGTATGAATCGGGCCACACCAATGAGAAGCAAATGCAAGCAGACCCTTCGTGTCCTTACTAATTCTCAAGGTCTCAAACGCTCGAACAACATGAAGTATTTGGGCATTTTCTGAAACTAGCTCCACTTGAGGATTCTTCAACATATCCTTAGCCACGAGGCTTATCCAGGCAAAGGAGTTTGGGATGTCTTGAAATCAACAAACGAAGGTCTGTACTCTTTCCTCTGCAAACAACACCTGACAATAGCTTGCGGATATATATTCTGGGGTCGAAGAACGGAATCAACGTTCAAAATAACAATACCAGCATAATCAGGGTCAACAACATCTTCAGCAACGCTATCAAAGAATTTATTATGGAATGTAGGCACGTCATCCAAGGAAATAATATCATAATTTTCGATTCTATCGTGACTGGAACCAGTTGTAGTAATATCTTCAAGATTACCAGACATCTACAACGGGTTCAAATAATATCTATATCAGCAATTGGACAACCGTACACAAGGTTTTGCACTACTCTATGTATACATATATGTCTATCACTGATATGAAAATACATACATATATGTACATAAAAAAAAGAGTTGTTATAAACCCTAGATATGCATACAGATATGCACTAATTTATGCAGAATCATAATATACTGAATTGAATAAGCAATGGTAATTGAAGAAACAAGTCAGTACTCTCACTAAAAAAAAGAGGAAAGGGTAGAAGAAATATGTGAGTATTCACTCACGTATAAAAAAAAAATCTTCACGTGAACAAAAACTCACGTAAAAAAGGAATCCGGCAGAAAGTCGCCGGCGAGAGACGGACGATGACGTCGCTGGCGGAAGTTTCTTCTGCTGCGGACGGAGAGAGGAGGAGATGAGTATCGGTGTGATGGAAAATAGAATAAAAAAAAAATATAAAGGGTTTATCTCCCCTTTATGGTAATTGGTTTCCAAATTTAGGTCAAATAAGGATTTCCTATTTGAAATCATGCTCTTGTGTTGCACACAGGTCAATTTTGGTCTCTTCATCATATAAATTAGCCACACCTCATCAAACTACACTCTCCAGGTGGTGCTACAAAATCTTACAAGCATTACTACACCAACTACTACTCCTTCATCGATTACTCGACATCATTGGAGCATCATCATCACATTAGAATTCCTGGTAATATCTAACAACCAAACTTCTTAATTTATTTTTCTTATAGAAATGAATAAAAATCACCATCTAGTGCTTACCACGAAACACATTATTGTTCCGCGCTAAGCAGGGGACTTAATGTTGATGGTGAGTTTTTAACAAGGGAGAAAACTGTAATATTCCCCTTTGTAATGCTGCTTCTTTGCCTAGTTGCAGAGAGTATGAAATAAATATACAGTAATTTCTGACGAGCATCAGAATTATGAACACTACTTTTATCCTACATTTTACAAAGAAATTATGAAAGGATATTCATCTCTTGGCTAAACTATCCCTATAGCTCTTTGGCATATATATGCACCAGAGAAATTTCAGAGCTTTGTGCAACAAAAACCTCGTTATCTCATGTGCATCCATGCAAACTACTTGTATAAAACAGAGCATACTGATTATACAGATTTACAAACATTCAAAATAAAGGATATACCATATCCGAATAGTAGCGCTAATTAGATGCATACTATCTAATTGCAGAGTCACATCAAACATAATTTCAAGATTGCAAACTTCCACGGCTGAATCCCTTGAAGGTGTTCCATATGCACTGCACAAAAATTAAGCATAAATGCCAACAATTAAATCTCACAAGATTGAGATACCCTAAATAGGCCAAAGTCATGGTCATGGCATTAGTCAATATCAATAAATAAGCATATAGACAATATCCCTGACATCAACAAGTACATGCTTTAGTAAGCCCTAGCCACACTTCTAAGACAGATGTGCCAAAATAATAAAGGAGACAAAAGCAATAAAGTCAACCAAAACAAATCAAAGCTACGAAGCTACCAAAGCCACGAAGCCATAAACAAAGTTGGCTGAAGCGCTAAAAGGGATAAGGTTGTGACCAAAGCGCTAAAGGACAAGGCTTCGTATTGCCGCATCTCCCATTCATTATCGTTGTTGACACGCCAATATCGGTCCCCACACTCCTTTGCTACGCCCACGCGCCTGCGATGCTTCCATGATCATTGCTGGGCCCACGCTCCACTACCGCAACCATTGCTGCTGCCACGACCATTGCTGGGTCCACGCTCCATTGCTGCGCACCACGCTTCATTGCTGCTGGGTCCCATACTTCTGTCGGGTCATTCTTTCGCTCAAGCTAGCACCATTCTTCGCTCAAGCTGGTACTATTACTTAAGCCATTACTACGATAAAATTGGCATAAAGTTTACTAAAAATATTATTTCACAACAAGGCTCATGGCTTTGAATCCATGATCCCACCAAATCTTACGAGAAATATTATAATACATACTAAATAAATGGAATAAAAATTATGGGAAATATGGAAAATATGTAGATTTTCAACTAATGATTTTATATCCTCCTTCTTTATGAGATTTTCTCCCATGTTTTCCATATGTAGAAGATATTATGTTGATCCCCCAAATCTTTTACAGACAATGCAAGTTAAATTTCCAAATTTGGTTGCATATATTCCCACAAAAATAAACAATATAATCTCCCAGTCATTCATGATGTTTTCCTTCCATTTCTTTTATTTTCCTTCCATATCACAAGCTACAAGTCACAAACTTAATTGGGCTCATGTTGACACCCATGAATAATTTCTTCTTCAGTCATAATAGGCTTAACTCATCCATGTATTTGAGATAACAAGGTAATATCTGAGACTGGCTTCTGTTTTTGTCCAATTTACGGGCAAAGTTCCACATTTTGGTGCAATCGAGCTTTATTTGTCAAATACTGCAAAACTAAAGAAAATTATCAAATATGTACAAAATAGAGAAATAATAATTGTAAATTAAGATGCAATTTATGAAGTGTTTACATACTCACAAATATCCCCAAACCTATATTTTGCTCATCTTCGAGCAAAACTAAAAATTAAAACTAATTCAAAACTGAAATAAAAATCCTAACTCACTTTAGTCGGAATCGCGACTACACTTAGCACATGTAAAAAGCCTTTAAACCCTTAGGTGGCCCAAGTAGATGAGTGTTGTCTCGTGAGTGAATAGACCATTTAGCTGGGTCCCTCAACTCCTACAACCAAGAAATTTGTTTCCATCTATTTAGGATGATTATTGTCATCCTGAATTGTTCACAAGTCTCTAAATTTTGGAGTTTTGGTACAACAAAAAAATTTAAATTTTTTCTCTATTACCCCCAAACTTGAATTGAACATAGTCCTCGATGTTCTAAAGATAAATGAATGAAAGCATGATCAAAGAGAAAATAGTGAACAAAGTAAAAGAGACAAGCAAAGATATTACCAACATCATGTACCAAAAGCATATGGGCTGCCTCCCACAGAGCGCTAAGTTTAAAGTCTTCATCCAGACCAAGAAAGGATTAATCACAACTTACGAATCATATAACAATAAGCGAAATAATTGCGGATCCTTAAATTCGATCGAATTTGACTCACAAAGTTGACCACAATGAAGTATATCAAAGTGGTATTCAATCTTAAGAAAATGTGTCGATTCAGATTTCCTAAAATAATTAGGTTGAGCTCCAATATTCAATATCTGACATATTTAAAATTCATATGTTCCCACATTTGGTAAATAAAATTTTGGTGGAACAATAAAGTCAATTATGGTATTATCGCCTGGGTATACCACATCAACCATAAGATGGGTTTCTAACACCTGAAGTTCATTTTGGATGTTATTATCCGGTTCTAGAAACAGTTCATAAAGATAATCACTTAATATGGTATAGGCATATACGTTAAGTCCCAAGTGAGGGACCTTTATAAGAGTCAAAGGATTACCAAGAGGAGAATAATATTCACCCCCAAACCTACGATAGTCTGTGTCCTTAGATGAACTAATCACAATTTCCTTAATTTCTAAATAATCAAATTTAAGAAAATGGTCAATTGATTCTTTTAGGTTGTAGTCAGGTGGGGTACCTTCACATTCAAATTCTCATCAGAGACTATTGTTTCCAAATTGTTGGACTCTAAAACAGAAGTCTCAGGATAAATTCGCTCCTCTAAACCATCATTGTCTTCATAATAACAGGGAAATATCTCACCGTCTATAACAATGGTATCTCTAGTTAAATCATTTTTCTCTTGAATAAGAAAATAATCATTTACATTATTAGGATTGGAACTATAAACATCATTATTATCATGAAGCTCAATTTGTATAAAAATTTCCTGATCATTATAACTACGAATTTCAAATTCTTCATCATCACTATCCTCATCATCTTAATAATATGAAGATGGTTGAACCTTCTCTAAATAAATAGTGGTTTCAGTTCTAACCTTACCCTCTAAATTTGGTAAATATTCATCATTATTATCAAGGGTGAAATTGGAAATATTATTTTGGCAATTAAGTTCGTTTGTGAGCAATATTAGCATCTAACCGTTCTTCTTCATTTTCTCCTCATCTAAACGTGCATTAAGTTCACTGAGACTAGTACTTAAAGCTTCAAGTATTTTTGTTATCTTCCGTCCATTTTCATTTGTTTGATTGAGTTTATCATTCCAAGAATATGACGAAAAATCAAGAATTTGTGGATTTTCCATAAAACGCCTGAGGGCATTTTCTAAAGATGAAGAACTAATATTTTGCTCAGTATAATATTATTCATTTACCCGTTCGTACGATTGGTGATTGTACGAATAGTAATTGGGATCACTATTGTATGAACCATAACCTTTAGAAGGTTGGTAGTGGTCCCAAGTACGATCCATACTATGGTCATAGTACGGGTAATGTCAATTTTGAAATTTGGGTCGATAATCATTGTATTGGTCCTCATAATGCAAGTTCGACATTTTTTTTATTTGTGCAGGTACAAATGCAGGTTCGACTAAAATAGGTAAGCTCAGGTTAACTTAGCAGAATATACCTACAGTCAAAGACTGGTCAAAGGTACAGGGCTAAGGCTCTTGGTGGTTCGGCTGATAACGCCCAGAAGGTTTAGCTTACTATCCCATGTGTTTTCATAAAATTCGGTGCCGGAAGATGCAATTGGTGTATGCAAGTGTGTTTTTTCTTTTTATATAATAATAAAATAAAAATACTAACTAAATAAAAGTAGAATCCTAATTGAATATGTAAAATAAAATAAAATCTAGAGAAAATAAAAATATTTCCTAATATAATAATTTACAAAAATGAATAGAATCTAATTTAAAATAAATTTAGTATTATTCTACTTACCTTTTTGGTATGCAAATTTTATTTCCACCATTAATGCCAAAATTAAACTTGCACACCAAAAATAGAAAGATACCCAAATAAAATCTAGAAATAAAATAAATAAAAAACTAATTTAAATTATCCTAATATATACAATATTTAACAAAAACTAAAAATAACAACTTTTAGTCCCGGCAGCGGCGCCAAAAACTTGATGTTAAATCGTGTACCGTAAGTACACGACTATCGATTGGATAATATACAAGCACGGGTCGTTCCACTGGGACTAACTAGTGTTACTTTTAATTTCTAATTAAATAAAATGCTAAAAAGAATAATAAAAGATGAATAATAAGTAAAGCTAATAAATAAAATAAGAAGATAAGAAAAACCCAGGGTTTAGAATTTCACCACTATTACGTATACTAGATTGTTCAACCAATTCTCTATAAAATTCTTCATAAAATTGCTCGAGACGATTTAGGAACAATATGTACGCCTCAGGAGATAAAACGTTATACTCAATTAAATTTCCGAAAATACTAATAATTCCTTTTACTTAAGGTGTTGATCAATAAAATAAGAATCTAAAACCTTTGATTGAAGCACAAGGACATATAAAAAAATTATTATCATTACTAAGCAAGAAAATAGGACCAAGAAGAATTATTATTGAAAATGAATTAGAATTCTCTTAATACACATCATAGGGCTTCATCCGTAGCCCTAGTGAAGAGATTATTTCATTACAAATGAAAAATAAAAAGAAAAAAAAGAAATAAACTAAAACTACTTTCTCCACTAGACTAGAAAAATCAACTCCCCCTCTTCATGTGTATTTATTTATACCCAAGTCTTCAAAATCTTCAACAATCTTCTCATTTAATTAGTATGTAAATTTCTAACTAATGATTTTATATCTTCCTTGTTTATGAGATTTTCTCCTATGTTTTCCATATGTGGAAGATATTATGTTGATCCTCCAAATCTTTTACAGACAATGCAAGTTAAATTTCCAAATTTGGTTGCATATATTCCCACAAAAATAAACAATATAATCTCTCGTATATTATTTTCATTCATGGTGTTTTCTTTTTATTTCTTTCATTTTCCTTCCATATCACAAGTTACAAGTCACAAACTTAATAGGGCTCATATTTACACCCATGAATAATTTATTCTTCAGTCATAATAGGCTCAACCCATCCATGTATTGAGATAACAAGGTAATATCTGAGACTGGCTTCTGTTTTTGTCCAATTTACGAGCAAAGTTCCATATTTTGGTGCAATCGAGCTTTATTTGTCAAATACTGTAAAACTAAAGAAAACTATCAAATATGTACAAAATAGAGAACTAATAATTGTAAATTAAGATGTAATTTATGAAGTTTTTACACACTCATCACTTTCCTCCCTAGATCAACCCATCTCCTCTCTTTGTAACCGAAGCATAATGTATACAAACATTCTACTCGTTTGGATTCGTTTTGTACGATTTTGATCCTCGATCCTAAAAAGTACTTCAACAATACATTTTTTTTCCTAGGAGAAATTTTTAGGTACAAACACAAGGAAAAAGCCAGTTTGTGGCAGAAATTTCTACCATATCTTTTGTTCGACACCGTAACCTTGTGAAATTGTATCGTGATGCATTGAGGGAAAACCATCTCCTGGTTTATAAGTATCTTGAACATAGAAGCCTTGATAGAGCACTCTTTAGTATGGCATAAATTTACTCTTACGTTCATATATGTGGATATTGCGGTCTTGATAATGTTTGCTAATAAGTAATAACCATTACCTTGCAGAAAAGAATGGCGTATACCTCAGTTGGTCAACTCGCTGCGAAATTTTCTTGGGAGCGTCAAGAGCCCTAGCTTATCTCCACGAGGAGTCGAAATGTGAATGCAAATAGGTTTCAAAGAACCTTTTTAATGTGGACCTAATATCTCTAATTATTGGCAAAGTTCTCTAACTTTGTTAGCACTTGACATATAAATGTTTTTTTTGGTCTTATTACAGATTCCTTCTAAATGGATTTATCAGTTTAACTCAGGTATCCAGGTAATATTAGAATCATAAAATTCCCTATTGTTTGACTTCATTAAATTTCTAATTTCACCTAAATTTTTAGTTTGGTTGTAAATGAATAAAGATTAAAAACCTATAGTTTTGTAGTTTACTCATTGTTTTCGAACTTTTATGACAGAGTAAAGTAAAAAAGGTGATTCCGGCACAAAATCTGTGGTTTGAGATTCTCAAAGCCCAGATAGAAACTGGAAACCCGTATGTGATCTTCAAGGTACTTTGCAGAGCTGTTTTGGTCTATGTGTACAAAATCAATTTTATGTCTCTTGTTCACTGTTTTTTCAACTTTTTTTTCCAGGATACTTGCAACAGAAAATGAAACCAGCAAAACCTGGAAACTATTAAATCTTCAAATTTATGCACAAAGATATTTGAGTATACAACTCCCACAGAAATTGCAGTTTGTAATTTGGCATCCATTTCCGTGCCACGATTTGTCAGGAAGAAGGTGGGTCTGGTTTATGAAATATGTTGTTGAAAATATCTGATGTGTACTTCTTAGGTCTTGATAATCTTTTGATACTCATTTATGATTGTTGTTTTTTTTTGTTTTGTTTTAGAATGCCCCTATTGAATTTAAGCTGGTCGGGAACGGTGATCTAAAGATAGATATGTTGATTTTAAAAATCTGGCAGAGGTTTTTTTACCATATACTATGTCGTTCTTAGATATGCATTACTACAACTTTATTTTTTGTTTAGAAACTTACTCACTAATATCTTTTACCCTGCATTTGTGGCCCAGGTTACAACAGTTGTTACCACAGATTTCAACAAAGTTATCGACATAAGTTACTACCCCGTGGATACTGCAAAAAGATCAAATATTAGGCACATACTAGTTGGATTAGGAATTCAGAGTCTTGCTGATACTTTCATCTTGCTTGGAATGCCATTTGATTCTCCAGACGTATTGTTGAGTTTTGCAAAACTACTATGAATTGTTTTCAAATTGGTTTAATAATGGGCTTTTTAAAATTGATATTTCATGGTTTTCTACAGGCTCATTAACTTAATAAAGATGTACTTGAGTGCATTTACTATCATGCTTTGAAAGCTTCTTCTGAGATGGCAGCCAAGGAAGGTCCTTATAAGACATACCAAGGGAGTCCTGTGAGCAAGGTTAGTAATTTGGTAGAGCTGGCTATGCCTTTATAGTTGATGTATCTGTTGGGGTATGTTCATACATAATTCTACACGAATTCATCTTGAAGTAATGTTTTACTTTTTTTTAGTAATTTTCTTTTATCATTAATAAAGAATAAAGCATAAATTAAGTGGTTTGTTGTAATTTCTCTAAGAGATTTGAGCTAGCAAGTAGTTGGTAACTTTCAATAATCTACCTGTTAAATATATTGGACGGTATATAATATGATTAATGGTATCATTATCCTTTTGTGAAACATATCGGTGTTGTTTGTCATATGTATTCTTGCTTATGTTTGAGTAGTTTGAGTCCTTGAAATACAACCTGCATTACACTGTTAATATCATGGCTAACAATTGTTGGGTATGCATGGCAGCTTTATGTGGTTATGGGTCAATAACACTTCTTAGAAAGGGAGAATCCTTTCTTTTGATGATAGTAGATTGCATGGGTAGTTCCCAGCCTCTTTCTGTTCGTGCTAAGGCATTCAAAATTGCTCAATTTCGCAGAACCAACATACTTTTACCAAGTAAGTAGATTTATGGTAAATAAAGAACTTAAATCATTCAACAAACTTATTGATTGGTATTAATTACTTGCAGTATTGAGGGAGCCATACTTGATGATGACAAGGCAGGTGTAAAGATTTTAATCTTGGGTCTCTTAGATCTGGCAAGTACAAGCATTAACTTCTAATGATTAAGGAGACTGTCGAAGCATTCCTTGGAAAGAAATCTATGGATGTCATCATTATTGTACCTGGTAAGTAGCGATCATGTTTGAGTTGGTTAATTATTGGAACTTAGGTTAATTTCTAATAATTGTAAGTTCCTTCGTTCCACATCATCTGGTAACTATTAGAAGAAGATGGTATACAATCTCACATGGGCGACACTTTACCATTTTGAAGAGGTAAAGCAGTATCCATATAAAGCATCCGTGCAAAAATTCCCTTTGTTTCCATGAAGTTGCTTCTCTCTTCTAGAAATATAATTTTGTTGGTTTTTTTCTTTCTTTCTTGGGATTTAGGATTTTTTATCTGATTTACTTTCGTTGTTTGTTTTGCAGGTATATCATCGATCTTGCACCTGTTGTAGTTGTTTTAGATGGTCATACATCAAGCAAATCAAGGTATACCCTCATTCTTGCAAACATTGTTGCGATAACAAATATCATAATTATATTTTGTTTTGTATAATAATATCATGTGGTAGATTAAAATTGAAATCCATAGAGAGTTTGAAATCGATATGGCATATGCACATGCTGAGTGTATGCTCACTTCTACGGTTTCTTGGGGGGTTTGTCCCATATACTGAATGTTCTCTCAATTCCAGAGTGAAAAACTTTTTAATATCTGTAGGTCCAATGTTTTATTGTCGACATGCGTCCTCAATAGAGAATGGCGGAACTTTGTCACCTCACAGAAGTAAAACTTGTAACGTCTCTCTCTCTCTTTCTCTCTCACACACATAAATGTATTTGCTCTTCCTTTTACTCAGTCTGAATTTGAACTGGTTATAGATTCAGGTATGGAACTGTGATGGGAGGTTTATTATCTGAGAAATTCCTCAACACCAACTTGTCAATTCCTTTTGCTTTGCCACCTCTGAATAGAGGTGTAAATTGGGTCGTGCCAGCTCAGCACAACCCAGTCCAGCCAGCACAACACAACAACTTTATGTGTTGTGTTGGGCTAGACTAATCGGCGCAGTGGCACAACACAGTACATCGCACTAAGAAATCACGTCATAACATGTATAAAACACTACACAATACGGTATAATACGACACATTTTGTGTATATTTTATAAAAGAGTGTTTATTATAACCAATTTTTGTTGTTTTATCTTTGTTATGTTGTGTTGTGTTATTTATATAACAACACATATAATATCTAAATATCTGAAAAACATCAACTTTGAAAAATATAAAATAAATGTGTCAGGCACAGCACAGCACGGCACAACACACCCTCAAACACGACACAACACAACACGTCTTAATTTTTGGCACGACACGTCACGTAGCACAGTGATTTTGCTTTTTAAGAGATGGGTCGGACAGTTTTACACCTCTACCTCTGAATACCCCATCCCTGCAGAAGTACAAAAGGGTACATCACTCTCCTACCTGACCAGTTACAAACCGTATATTTGGTTTTTGCAATAACAAATTATCCTCAATGTTTTATATGATGGGGTTTATTCCAACCACTGCTTCAAACTTTAAAGAAGGTAGCTAATAAACATTGAGTATTGATATCTACAGTAGCAGAGTGAAATACGTTCTTAGGAACTCTACTTATTTATTTAAGAAAAAAATAAAACACCTACTTATTTACCATCATAAAACCTTTTTAGGAACTCTTAGATTCACTATATACATACCAGCAAGTTTCTAGGGCCAGTTTCTCCTTTCCAAAAATACATATCAGCAAGTTTCCAAGGTTTTATTAGTTTTTCCTTTCCAACAATAAATATCAGTAAGTTACTAGCATCATAAAACCTTTCCAATGATAGTTTCTCTCAATTTACAAGGTGGAGTGTCGAGGGCCATCGCTCTGTGCCTTTTAAACACCTTTAATTGCCACATTTTCCCATGACTTTGGATGTTTTACCTCTAATTGTCATTTTCTCTTTTACAAATCTCGAGTCTCCTAAAAAATTAGAAGAAAAAAAAATGACAGTTTATCCAAGTCAGCGGGAAGTAAGAGTTTTGCGGCGAATACAACCTGGACATCTGTAGAAAGCATGATACTGCATTTTATGAATAATGCTCATGATAACCAATTTCAGGGCATACAAATTATTTGTGGGGTTCATAAACCTGTGCGAGTTTGGTGTTCATTTCAGATACTCAAATTGTATTAAACAAACACTGCAAAAATGTTCTAATAGAGTTAAATTCTTGACATTTTGTATCTGCAGTTATCAGGAATTCTCGACATGGTTCGCAACATAGAGATATTGGAAGGCAGTCACCGGTGCGTAAGAAAATAAGAGTCGTTTATGGAGTTGATATCCATGGCGGTGAAAGGGATACACAACGAGAGGCTTTATACACCGGTGACGTTAACGATATAATTGAAGTTCGCCTCAGTGGAATGACCTAGAAAGTGATAACACAAAGTGATCCAAAGATGATATGTTACAGAGATTCCATCAAGTTGTTGGGGAATCCATTGAGGATAATATCATAGGGTTTTGGCCACCATCAAGCTTGTGAATACCCAAGCGTCCGAAGTTCGATAAGAAATAGACGACCCAAATTAACACATGTATTTTCTATTACGGCGACAAGTCGATGTCTAAGATATTTCATAGTCATTGATAAGCGTCCACGGTCATTTGGAACATATGAAAAACCTGTAGATAAGTTTTTTTAGCATTAAAAATATGATTGTTTCTGTTGAAAGTTCGAAAAGGTGAAAGTACCATACGATTTACCAGACGCTTTAAGCAAGAGTTGACTGCGGGAACAAACGATCAGTTGATAATCAAGGCTTACAAACAAGTGTATTTATACAACCTATCAGGTATTTATAACTCTCTATGTAATCGCCAAAAAGCTGGCGATCACAACCACATGAAATTCATTTGTTCAAGAACACAAAAATTGAGATTATCACATAAATTTAACGTGGTTCGGCGTTGATGCCTACGTCCATGGGAAATGAAGATTCATTGATTTTATTGATGGATGGTTGGTTTACAGAATGATTCAAGCTCTCACTCTCTTTCTCACAGATAAATTTGGGGAAGAAGAAGATCTCAGTCTGGTTGGGGAAGAATCCGACCTCCCTCTCCTTTCCTAGGGTTTTTACCTTATATATGAAAGAATTTTCTGGTCTATTTATGTTATTGCCCTTATGAATAAGCTACATGTTTCACCAACAAATCTGCCACGTGTCAATATAGGTCCGCCACATGTCGATGAAGTCCGCCACATGTCAATGTTGATCTTATCCTTAAATGGCTTTAGTCTAATTTTGGTGCGGGCAAAATGATGGTGCGAGCTTGCGGGATAAATGGTGTTGGCTTGCGGTCATAACAATGGTTCTGACTCTGCGGGCTTGGATGGATGGGTTTCACTGTTGCGGAACAGCTTCTTTGCTTCGGAACAACTTCTTCTCTGCGGACCATGATGGTATGCGAACTTGGTGTTGCGGGCTTGAATAAGCTTTACTGGCTTGCGAACCTGAGCTTCTATTGCGGGAAAATGGTTGTTGCGGACCTGAAGTAGTTGTGTGGGCTTATGCTGCTGACAAGAGTAAGTTTTGCTGCGGGAATGATTGGATTTAGTTGCTAGGATTTACTATTACGGGTTGTGCTATTGCGGAAATGTTGTTGCGCTTTGAGACAGATTTGGGCTGCAGAACTATCTAATCTTTGAATTTATTTTGTTTGACTCTTTGCCACGTGTTGGAGTAGATTTTTGGTACTCATAATTTGCCCCCTTTTCTTAAGGTTTATTTGAAGAACAATCCTCAAGAAAAACATTTTGATGCCTTGCTGGTTCCGACGCTCTGCGGTGCATCTTGACTTAGTATAAAACGTCTTCGCCTGGATTATATGGTGTTGTCTTGTAGTTACTTTTTGTCTGGCTTTGTCATGATAAGAGAATGAACCTGATCCATTCAAGAATAGAATTTTGCTGCGAAACTTACATATAAGCACACATTAGTGTAATAATATTATTTCACACGTTTTAAACAGAAATGATAAATAGATTAATAAATTTTTAATCCATCAATCTTTATGAAAAAATGTATTATTGAATTTAGTATAAAATTATAAGCCTCTCAGGAACTCAAATTCAAAGTTGTGGTGGGTGGCATTTAGCCTGTCACCATTGATAATTGTGAATAAGAGCCCTTTTCATGACTTATACAAATAAAATGGTTAAAGCAAAAGAATTTTATATCTAAGAGATACGGGGTACTTAGCTCTTTTATGAGAGTCTTGCCGGCTCATATCACTTCATGAGTGTAAAAGTATATGAAGAAAAAATAATGAAGAATGGATTATAAGAAGTACTAATTCTTGAATATTTGTATCCGCATAAAATATATGAAATATGAAGTATGAAGTATCGACCCTTGAAGAAGTTCTCTTCACATTAGAAACCCGAAGTATACGCAAATCGTAAATGAAGAGTACCTGTGAGAAGTATATAAGAAGTATCGATAATAAGAAATGAAAAGTATCAAAAGAAGTAAGAAGTATCCATGTTTTACGAAGTAGTCGTTGCGTAAGAAATCCGAAGTATAAGAAAATAGAAGTACCCGTCTTCAAGAAGTACTTAATATTGAGAAGTATGAAGTACCAATTTTCGAATAAAAATTAACGAAGAAGCATTTAAATTTCCGCATGAAGTATAAAAAATATCCAACGAGAATTCTTCTCATAATTCATATGAAATATAAGTAGTAAGAAATATCGATTCCTGATTGTCGAGAAGTATGGTTCCTGAATATGAAGTGTGAACGAAATAAATAGAAGTATCCAATAAATATTCGTCGTGAGAAATATAAGCCATTAGAAGTATCAATCCTCGTATGCTTATATGAAGTATTAATGAATTGCTGACTTATGTTAAGAAGTACAATGCATATAAAACAAAAAGTACTGGCAACGGGAAGTACTGAATCTATTGAGTGTTAGTTAATTATTGAAATGAAATTAATAAATAGTGTGTAATACTTAGCTTATTTCCCAGCTGAAAACTTGGTTTCTTTATAAACTGCCCCCCAGTGCATCATCAGTGCATGACCGCCGCATCTCTGAAGTTCCTTTCATAGGCATCTTGACATTTCATAAAAAATGTTTTAAGCAATTCACTATATTCAATGGGTACAGCTTAAAGATGATTCTCATGCTTTTAGTTGCATACTACGGTTAAACACAAACAAATTGGAATATATACAGGCTAAAAATACATCACATTAGATCAATATGTTTCTAGCATAGATAATTATGGAAGCAATTATCATGATGTATAATATCACATGTGATTCAGATGCTATAGGAAGCAATTGATCAGTTCATAATGTATGACAAATAAGAAAATGGCTTGCAGTATTCTAGCAAGATACGTACAGTGGATACTATTTAAGCAAATTTTATCATCTAGTTCATTACATAGATGTTCTATTCACAAATCAAGCAAGCTCATGCTTTATAAGTGATAAAAATAGATTATGATTCAATCATTTAAATATGATGGTTAAGAATCATTCTTAAGTTTTAGATGCTACTTTAGGTATGCGACAGATGCGACAAAGTTAAAAAAATATAGTGTATATTTAGCTTTTAGAATTGATTGTTGACCATCTGTATTTGCGGGATGACCATAAAATTGTCGTCTTCCCATAAGCTTAACCTTGTACCATTCAATAGTTGTCTTCTTTTTGTTGAACATCATCTTGTAAGAGTGAGTCAGTCAAGTTGAGGCTGGAAACATCATCTTGCACTTTCATCATCTTGAACCATTCATTACACAGGCTGGAAATATGATTCTGCTGGTGATGGGGAACCCATGATGCTGATGATTCTATTTGTGGTGTTATTGTATCCATTGTCACAAGTTTGTCAAACTCAACAGCAAAAATAACAGAATCCATGATGTGGGAGCACTTGAATTCTTAATGTACGTCCATGCTCATTTCTCAGCATGTTGTTGCAGTTGTTGATCTTTTCAACCTTTCTAGAAACTAGGCATCGGTTCCAGCACTTAGTAATAACCTTGACTTGCTGTAGATCTGCGTCTTTTTGCAGGTGAATCAGAATTCTATATTTAAAGTGTCTATCCTAAAACAATGCTAGAAAATGAGTATGCTACATCAATTTCAGTTATAACAGTACAAGAAAGTATAGATTCAGAATGAGATTGAATTACACTTAACTTTGTGTGTAGCTAGTAGCCTTGAGGCTATTCACAGCTCAAGTATAAAAAGATAACTAAATGGAATCATATTCATTTGCATATTAAGCCTCAAACGTTGAGGCTTAATAAGTTATATTCATGTATAGGTATCATAAGCTAAGTTTAAATGAAAATTAGAATACAACTATTTTTCTGTGTTGCATAAAAGTTTAAAGCAATTGATAAAACTTAATAACAGTTGATAGTGTTACAAAACAATTACCCTATCAATATGTTTCCTGCATAAGTGACTATGACTTAAGGATTTTAGATCAAGTAACACAGAACAACTTAAAAACTAACAGAGAAGAACTAGGAGTTCATGAAATTAGCTGATAGAACTGATTTTGGATGCATGTTTATAAGTTATATCAGTTCACATAGGATGAATAAAAAATATCTAAAATTTAGATTAATGAAGTACAGTTGAGACTGTGGTTAAGATGCACAATTCAGATATATGTGAGAGACAATTGTATGCTTCGAGTTATGGAATTGTATTTTTGTACTTCAAGTTAACTGTCAACAGTATATTGAGATAAAAACTAGTCACAAACATATGAAGTTTGTGGACTTATAGTTGTTAAATGGCATAGAAAGTAATTTCCTAAAGATAAACACAATCTAATTGTTTTGTAGGTCAGATTAAAGAAGCTTTGAAAGCTCTATGATTAAACTTAACAGTTGACTTGACATTTAGACTCAAGATTTAAGTTTCTACAGCGAAACGTAAGGATGAAATTTGAAGTATGTTCAGGAAAAACTAAACTGGAATGCTACAGAACATGCCGCAAGATACATTTATCAGGCTTTTAACTAGATCATTTGAGTTCAAAATTTACAATACACAGGTGTACAAGAATCAGGCTTGGCAGAATGAAGCTCAAGGTTCATAAAGATTTCAGTTTAAACATGTTAAATCATGCTTATCACATATTTAGTCAACTTGATTTTTCCCTAACATTCGAACATAATTTCATTGTAAACATGAGAGAATTAGGTTATGCTTTTAATAGTAAAGACAATTCATGATCTAATCATATGTAGATAACAATTAAGAATCATGAATGAGCTGAAGCCACTATTCATGATGTAAAATGAGTATAGAAATAAAATATTTGTGGAAAGATAATGAATACTTATCTCTTGTGAGTTTGAATTGAAATGTATAAGGAGTACTTATCTGCCCATGAATTTTCTTGGCATGTCTGTGCAGAGAGTACTGGTGCTTGTGAAATTGGATTGGAACTATGCTGTGGAACTTTAATTCCATGTGAGCTATGCTCTATTCTTACTACCCCCAATTTGAATAAGTTACAACGAGATCTGTTTTAGCAAAAAATCGATTCTTTCATATTAAAGATTCTTCCCATGAGTTTAATTCTTCAACAAACAACTCAGTAATTGAACCTAACCCGCAGTAACACTCAATTTGATTTCTCAACTCGCAGCAACACACAAAAATTAAACTGATTTCTCAACTCGCAGCAACACTCAGTTTGATATTTCGCTGAATTAGTTGTAGATAACAATCAAACTCAATTTCTCTTTACCAATCCCAATTTCATAATCATCACATCAAACCCTTATTCTTCAATTTAGAATTTGGGGAAGAACAGAAACTCTGGCTTTTAAATTCTTCATTAAATTAGATTCAAAACTTCAATTCAATCACAACCCTTTTCTTCTTCATCCATCAATAGCATAATATCCTTATCAATTGCATGTAAACTTAAATTTAATTCACAAATCCCTAATTTCGATTCAACCCAGAAAACCCTAAATCTTCAATTCTCAAATCTCTGTGTAAAAGGTTGGATAAATCCATTAAACTTATCCCTGTTTCTAGCGCCAACTTGTAATCGCCAAAAAGCTGGCGATCACAACCACATGAAATTCATTTGTTCAAGAACACAAAAATTAAGATTATCACACAAATTTAACGTGGTTCGGCTTTGATGCCTACGTCCACGGGAAATGAAGATTCATTGATTTTATTGATGGATGGTTGGTTTAAAGAATGATTTAAGCTCCCACTCTCTTTCTCACAAATAAATTTGGGGAAGAAGAAGTTCTTAGTCTGGTTGGGGAAGAAGCCGACCTCCCTCTCCTTTCCTAGGGTTTTTACCTTATATATGAAAGAATTTTCTGGTCTATTTACGTTATTACCCTTATGACTAAGCTACATGTTTCACCAACAAATCTGCCACGTTCAATATAGGTCTGTCACATGTCGATGAAGTCTGCCACGTGTCGATGTTGATCTTATCCTTAAATGGCTTTAGTCTAATTTTGGTAGGGGCAAAATGATGGTGCGAGCTTACGGGCTAAATGGTGTTGGCTTGCGGTCATAACAATGGTTCTGACTCTGCGGGCTTGGATGGATGGGTTTCACTGTTGAGGAACAACTTCTTTGCTGCGGAACAGCTTCTTCTCTGTGGACGATGATGGGCTGCGAACTTGGTGTTGCGGGCTTGAATAAGCTTTGCTGGCTTCAGACCTGAGCTCCTATTGCGGGAAAATGGTTGTTGCGGACCTGAAGTAGTTGTGTGGGCTTATGTTACGGACAAGAGTAAGTTTTGCTGCGGGAATGATTGGCTTTAGTTGCTAGGCTTTACTGTTACGGGCTTTGCTATTGTGGAAATGTTGTTGCGCTTTGAGACGGATTTGGGCTGCAGAACTATCTAATATTTGAATCTATTTTGTTTGACTCTTTGCCACGTGTTGGAGTAGATTTTTGGTACTCACACTCTAATTCATTGGCCAGCCAAATCTTTAAGAAGGTCGTAAGTAGGAAAAAGAAATATACGCTGAGGTTAAGGACGATTTGAAGACTCAAAAGACTAGGGAGATACATAAAACATCTAATCATTCTCAAGATGGGAAATAAGATAAATGAAATAATCATTCCCAAGGATGGTATAAAAAAATCGAGGTGAAGTTGGAGAAAGAAATCACGGTAAAACGTGAGAAGCTGGAGAAAAAAAAAGTTTGTGCTGTTAAATATTGGGTTAAGTGAGTTTTATAAAAAAATCAAACAAAAGTTAAGGGTGCTTCGAACTTCTCCAGCGGACACAAATGACAAACATGATAAGAATAAATTTTGCGCTTATCACAAACACAACGGTCATACAACTGATGCTTGTCGAACTCTGCAGTTCAAGGTACAAAGGACGACAAATGCTAGAAATTTGTAGGAATGTGAAAAGAGACCTTACAAAAAGAAGCCTCATATAGGGGCTTCCCATTTTAATAGAGGGGCTTTCCATGTGAAGATAAAATAGGGACACTAGGTATGAATTTCAAAAACCCCTTATCCATTATATTTTCATAATGGCTAAACTACTCCTGTTTAGTTAGTATTAGTAAAACTATTTAGATAATAGATTAGGCTAATAATAATTAATCTAAAATAATCTTATACTTAATCAAATAAAATAATCTTTTTGGTAGCTTTTTGAAAAGCCTGGATTTTGATTTACTCAACCAAAATGAGTGATTCTAGTGACAAATTTGAGGTGGGTGAATCCTTGTATGATAACTAAATCAAATTTTACATATCCATTGATGGAGACCCAACTATGTATGATTATTTGGATGGTAAAGAGGTTTTAACTCAAAGTTGTGATGGTGAATCTCAACCAAATGGAGAAACTAGCCGTCAAAGTGAAGATTCAATTGCCGAGAGTAGTCAGGTATACCTCTAACTTAAACTCTTGGTCTTTTATGGCTCAAATTTGATGAAATCACGTAAAAAATTATGATACTTTTTATGATTCGGGATAGATTACGGTTAGGTTTTCTTCTCGGACCTAACCGTAACCGTACTTTCATGGCGGAAAACCCAATCGTGACAGTTTTACGGTTGGGTGTTTAGCACCGACCCAACCGTAACTCATTATGTGCATGGGTATTTATTGCACTAGTTACAATTGGGTTCGACTTTTGATACCAACCGTAGTTAATTATGTATGTTTTCTTTTATTTTTACGGTTAGGTTCGAAGGCACAACCCAACCGTAATTTCCCCTACGGTTGGGTCCGATGCTCATAACCTAACCGTAAAGTTATACTTTCTAGTGTTTTTTTGCCTAATGCTTTGATATTTTTTGTTCAACTCGAGATTGTACCTCACCCATATGTGCTCAGACTCCTCCAAATGATGTTCTAACTAGAGATACTACGTATCATTATTTGAACGACTTGGTAGGTTATAGATAAGTTGTTAATTCCTTTGGACAATATTGCTAAGTCTTTTTTTTTTTGTTTCTAACTTTGTGTTCTTAGACCATGTAGACATGGGGAAAAAAAAATGATGCAAAGGCAACCGTAACTATTGGAATTGTGATTCTGGCAGTTTTACGATTGGAAAATGACATCCTACCCAACCGTAAAGGATCAACACAAAACAAGTTCAACTACACATGAGAATTTACGGTTGGGAATTGACAATCGAACCCAACCGTAAATAATCATCAAAAAATATTGAACTACCCCGGATAAATTATGGTTGGAAATTGACAATCGAACCCAACCGTAACTTTAGGAAATATGGTTCTGGCTGTTTTACCGTTAGGTATGGACTTGCGGACCCAACCGTAAATAATCAGTTTTTTTTTTTTTGAGTTGATTTTTGCTTTGCTTGGTTTCCAACTTGAAATTTTTGTAAATAAAACATGAAATTTAGCTAGACCAATTTAAGATAAAAACTTTCTCGTACATTCTAACTAAATTGAGATATGAATATTGTCGCAAGAAGTTATAATCCACCCATAAAAATAAACCTAAGTTTGACGCAATTTTTATAATCAACGTAGAGTTAAGGAGAAGGAGGAGGGGTATGTCGATCACCATGACGAACTCTTTTTTTGCTCGTGCTACAACGAGTACGAGGACCAGCACGACCGCCACGAGTACGAGCACCAACACGACCGCCACGAGTACGAGCACCAACACGACCGCCACGAGTACGAGCACCACCTTGCACATCCTTGGCTTCATCATGTGTATCTTCATCACTAGGTTGCGGCTCTCTTCGGCTAGTAGTCACACCTCTTGTATCGGCTCTACTCCTCTTTAAACTTTGCACCGTCTCATATTCGTTTGATTCATGAAGCTTCCTCATTTTGTGTTGCATGTTCTTTAACAAGGACACAGAGATCACTCCAAGATATGTTGTTGTCAAAATCTTCATGCACAACTTTTCCTTCAACTTCTAAGCCAAGAATTGACTTGACATCATTCGGCGTTATTGTCATCTCGCCGAATGGGAGATGAAACGTATCGGTTTCAGGCAAATAACGTTCCCTGAAGGCTGTGCAGGTAACACTGTCATATTCCAACATAGAATTGGTAATTCCGGGAGCTAACCCTGTACCATTTACGAGAACATGAACGGCTTTACATTCTTCATCTAAAGGCCAATGCTGAGCCCTTTGAAGAACCAATTTCTTCACGGCCTATGATCCTACAAAGAATAAAAACAATTTTTTTTAATCAAAATAGTACCAACAAGTTATAACTTGAAGTTAAACAAACGGAAATTTAACAAAACAAGAGAAGTTTTTAGATTAATACCCTAGTCTCAGCAACTTTGGCATCCCATGAATGCGGATAACCAAATAATATTGGAGACCTGTCTGGGGCCTCACCCCAAAGTTTTTCATTCTTCTTCTTAGGCAACAACGTCTTTGCCTTTGGGATATGCTTGCCTTTCGGTGATGGTTTCTTCCTTGGCTTTTTTTCCTTCACTTGAGGTTAAGTAGAAGCAACAACAATTTCTTTACCTTTGCCTTGATCGACAAATTGTTCTCCGTCCCTCTCTTCTTCATCACATTCTTCCTCTTGTGGTGGTTCTCTAATCACAAGCGCACCTCCACTCACCACCGGTAGATCTTCGAAATCTTCGAAAACATGGGATTCATCTTGAGGTAGTACTTCTTGTCTAGAGCTACCACCCCTACCTTAATTTTTTTTTTCTTCTTATCGTTCTTTCTCAAGCCTCTATTATCTACCCCTAAATGAACTTCGTGGCGAGGGGTTGGAGTATGATCAATTGGTGTTAAATTATTACCCCTCTTGTTCTTGGGTTTTTCTCTATTCTTATTCCTACAACATACAATCAATACAAGTTAGATAATTTACAAACACACAAGCAATCAATCAAAATTTTAAAAATTCAGAACTCTTTACGGTTGGGTTACACATATCGAACTCAACCATAAATAATCAACAAAAAAAAGTTCAACTACACAGGATAATTTACGGTTGGGAATTGACAATCCGACCGAACCGTAAATAATCATCAAGAAAAAAATTGAACCAGAAGGGAGAATTTACGGTTGAGAATTGACAATCGAACCCAACCGTAAATAATCAACAAAAAGAAGTTCAGCTACACAGGATAATTTACGGTTGGGAATTGACAATCCGACCCAACCGTAAATAATCATCAAGAAAAAAAATGAACTAGAGGGGAGAATTTACGGTTGGGAATTAACAATCGAACCCAACCGTAAATAATCTTCAAAACAAAAAATTTGAACTTTCCAGGATAATTTACGGTTGGCAATTAGAATCGAACCCAACCGTAACTACAAAAAAAAATTTGAGTGCAAAATAGTTTGCGGTTGGGTTCAGAATCGAACCCAACCGTAAAATATCATCTTCATCTCCTTCCTTCTGATTTACGGTTGGGTATTTTAATAACTCAAACGTAAAATTTTGAAAGAAACCAGTTACGGTTTGGTTCGAATCGAACCTAACCGTAAGTTCTTGAGAACCGATATTTACGGTTGGGATTCCAATCGAACCCAACCGTAAATGTTTCTGGAAACCTAATTTTTTAACTTGAAATCAATCGCTCTAACAAATTACAATCATAAAATGGAGAAAAATAGCATGGGTTCTTGTAGAATCATACCTCATATACACCATTGGTGTGGTTAGGGAGTTTGATTGCCTTTACCACCGGTATGTTCTTTAATTTCTTGATGAGTGCGGTTTTCTTCGTTTGATTGATTTTGATTCAAATCACTGCTACCTTCTATACCTTTAGTAGAATTTGTCATCTTTAGTGTTGATTGACGATTATAAATTTTCGAATCGACAATTAATCGAAGACGATGAATTTGATGGAGAAGAAAATGGGGAGAAGGAGAGTTGAAGAGAAAAGTGATTTACGGTTGGGAAGAAGAAGAGTTTTTTGTTTAGGTTTTAATAGGTTCGTTTAGGTTATAGAGTAAAGGGTAATATAGGTATTTGCTATTATCATAGGGTGTCTCTTATCTAATATTTGGGTTAGCCTTCAACCATGGAAAGCCCCTCTATTGGAATGGAAAGCCCCTATTTAACTATGACTAATCTCAACACAACTAATTTACATCTGCCATGCCAGGATTAACTCGATGTCTAGGCGAGGAGATACACTAATCTCAACACAACTAATTTATATCTGCCATGCCAGGATTAACTCGATGTCTAGGCAAGGAGATACAGCGCAACCGAGATAATATTAAGGAAAGTACAAAAATGATATATGGCGAATCATATTGATTTTTCCGGTGATGAAAGTTCGCCAGAAATGGCCAAGTTCACCTAGAAACTCATCCCGACTATGTACCTACGAACTTCTATGAGCATCTCACAGTCAGTAAAGGTATTGAATCTTTACTCTCATACGTAAAATACCCAGCATTTTCCCGTCATGCGGGACGTGTAGAAGCATGGGGACCATTTTTATATACCTCCTTGACACGTAAAAATGGACACACTTAAAACTGTTCGAATCTTACATAATATGATTTCCCCTGCACGAAGTTAAAATAATAAAAATTTGGGTCCTCGTTACATATTCAAAATGCAAGACTGAAAATACAACAAGGAAGTGCATTTTTGTACTGGCATCTATCAACATGGCACTAGCTATTTTCTTAGGGCGAATTACATGTTACCTCAACATTACCTCAACCGCAATAGATTTCGTTTGGGAGTGAGATGCCTGACTCCTCAGCTTAAATGATAAATGTTTTGGGCCATGTATCAGCTCAACAACGATGATAATCACTTGGGGGCTGGTTGGTTATCACCTACCCGTAAAGATGGGTATTTTAATATTTTGACATCAATATTAGCATATTTTATTACCGTAAACGGTACACCGTTGACTAAAAATTGCAAACACATGTTTTTGGGAAAACCTACAGGCCATGTGGCCGGCCCAATTTCGCTGCCAATGTCCTTCGGAATTACCCGTCAGAAAAGGCTATCGCAGTTGCCCATCGACAAAAAGCGTTGGGATACCTTGTCGAAATGTCTGCCAGAAAATATCACCAGCCCATTTCCTCTTGGCCATTTTGTTAATCCATTTTTGCCGACCTATTCCGTTAATCTATTTCGTCGGTCTATTCAGTCAATCCATTTCCGTCGGATTATTTTCCCGGCTCATTTTTATATAATTTCTTAACAAAATTTTTGACGGACAGTGTTTTTGAGCTACTCCAAAACGCTATTCACATGGGATAGGATCGAAACCATCCCATGATAGGCCCCCTGCTAGTTTTTGAAGGACGGATCTCACTCTATATAAGTGGGACGGTTTTGGAGCAGTTCAAAACGACGATCCACAAAAAACTATTGATTCCTAAATCCAAAAAGAAAGTTTTGAAAGGTTTTAGACTATTTGATTGGATTTTTGTTAGAAGAAAAGTAAAAAACGATCTGCGAAGAACAAAAATCGTAGTTGATTCGTTGATTATACCTTATCCAATATAATTTTCTGATTTCGAAGGCGACAGCATGAAGCATGAAAATAGAGCCAGCCACTTTTCTCGTGAATAATGTTACAAGCAACAACGATAAAATACGCGCAAGCCCCTATCTCTCACCCATCGTCCTGATCTTGGCTTGAAGTTTCCAAGCTAAAACATAAAAGCGAACTCTTGGAATTATTAGGCTTAGTCAAATATTAAATATTCACATATATTTCTCGCACGACTCCACCACTAGCGTCAGTCCATCAGCAACACCAAATTTTTTTTCGTTTAAGAAATACCTATTAGAACTCTTTTGAGCATCGAAGTTTTTTACTTTTGAACCAAAAAATGCAGAGTCATATAATTAAGTGCAAACAAAAAGAAAAGAAAAAATAAGCCTCGATGTTATCGTGCATATTTGAACTTTAATAAGAAAAATCAGTAGCAAAGATCGGGTCTTGTGCCATAGCCTGAAAAGATGAACACTTTCCTAGTGAATTCTCGCAATGGATATACTACTGAATCCATTGGCTACTGTATCCAATTTTTATTTAAGTGGTAAAACAAAGCATCCTCTCGAGTCTTGATAAGAAAATAAAGATCGATAACAAAGTAGAAATTCGTAGATATTTAACAAATTTTGTCTTATCCAGTTATATTTTTTTTTCTAATGATCTTTATAAGAGCTTTTCAATAGTCAATATAGATGTTTTATATGTGGTATTACTTTTAAGATATCTTCTAGGTATAAAATCCTAAATATTATGAGGAAAAATATTTTATCTCCAACCCATCATGTTCTCAACCATTTTTCACTTATTTGTAGGTATACAATTGGTTAAAATTATTTCCATTTTTTTTTTATTTTTTTTTAATAAAAGTGTGAAGACATCCTCTAAGTGAATGTCTAAAACTAGAGGTTCACTTAAAGGATGTCTAACTTTTTTTTTGCTACATCATCCTCACATCAATGGGTTGGAAATAACTTTTTATAAATATGGTTGTGTATCCTATGTGGATTAAGACTTTTTTCTTCACATACAATCCATCAGAGAAGTTATAAGCTAAGAGATGGAAAAAATGATGATGGTAGTGGTGTTTATTAGGGTTTGGAGCGGTGAAGTTGTCTAGAGAATGATGTGTTTTGTTTATTTAGTGGGTGTAAGTAGTAAGGGTAATTTTGGTCCGATTTATAAATTATATTGGGATAGATCATAATCAGTGAGTCGGTTACGATTTTCGCTCTCAGGTCATTTTTTCTCTACTCTCCCTTTAATAAAAATCATTTGATTGACAAGTCATCTCCCTTTAGTAAAAATCATTTGATTGACAAGTCATGTAAAGTTATAACGGAAGTAAAGGCTATCCCAAAAACTTGAGCATATAAATTCAGGGACATAAACCTTGTAGGTACATAACCCTAAACTCCCGTAAAAAAAACTTATTACTAACTTGAGCGTTGGAGACCTGCAAAATAACTTGAGCGTTGGAGACCTTTTTGCAGGTACTCCCCGTTTTGTTCATCCGGAGAAAAAGGGCTACAAATATCATTATCAATTGAGGTACACCATTTTTGCCCAAACAACTATCTCTTTCGGAGTATTGCTTTTAAGAACTAGAGCAAAACAAAGATGTTCTTTTATTATATCTCAGATAATCGTATCACTTTAATTCTAACAACTCTAATACTTGTTGTTCAATAGCGTACTTACATTATCAAACTGCTAATATAAATCTATAGATTAGAACCAGAAGTGAAATACACTACAAGTAAAATTATTGAAACTTGAAAGGGTTGGAATACAAACTTACACACACAAAACGAAAATCTCCAAACCCTCTCTGGATTTTGGCAACTCCACACCAAGATAGCGGTGTTAAGCAATCATCTAGAGGCACTTGGTGCATGGATATACTTCTCTACTTTAGTTAGGGAGTGGGATGTGAGCAAGATCCTCTCTGTAAGGCACAACATCATCTTCTCCATCATCTTTTTTCAACCCTTTCTCCAATTTATTGTGCTGGCCATCTAATAGTACATCTACGTAAGTCACAGCTCTGTCTTTCCTGAACGTTAAGTAGATGACAGAAATAATGTATATGGCCATGAGTGGGAACACAAGTAACCCGATAAATACATTTACCACCTTTGGTAAGTTATTATGTATTATCCAACCTACGAAAGCTGTGGTCAAGTAGTAGATGTTGATCCCAATGATACATAACCCCAAAATCCACGAAATTACAATGATCTGCATTCAATATCAATAAAATCTATTATTAGAGAACTTAAAAATTGCAGTCATCTTGCCTTCCATTGAGGTGCACTAGAAATTCTAGTAATGTTTTGACTTCCTGCATAGAATGTTTCCTGGTGACCAGTATACTTACATAAATGGAGTTCTTATGAGGACCCATTTTGGTAGCACTGCTGCTGAATTTGAGGAGTGGGATGAGAGCAAATGGAAGCTCAAAGGACAATATCATCTGAAAAAAGTATCCATATGATTAGCAGTTTTAGTGAAATTTGAAAACTCCAACAATGTAATATATCTTTGTAAGTAGGAGACTTTTTTTAGAAAATTAGAGAAGCTAACTGATGCGATGATGATAAGTCGCCCAGCTCCAGAAGATCCACCAATTATGGAGACAACAAGGCTAGGTGCAATCGCTATGCATCGAGTCATTAGGTTTCTTAACCATGTCTTCATTTTAAGGTCTAAGAATCCCTTTTATCCCAAAACCAGAATACCAATGACAGAAATCGTGAGACTCTTGTTAACCGAACAAAGACTAATTAAAAGAAGAAAGTAATAACAACATTTTTTTTTATTAGGAGGTAATAACAACATCAATCCACAAACCTGCATAATGAATTGTCCTGCATAGGTACCAGTAATGGTTGAACTCTGTCCTGAAGCTAGCAGTGCAATGGCATAGAATGTTGAACTTGATTTTCCCAAAACATTCTACAAGCAATAATTAGACAAACATCATATGGAGTTAATTAGCAATTTTCTAAAGTCTTTTTTTTTATGGGTAATTTTCTAAAGTCAAGGGAGTACAATTGTGTGAAAATTTGGATTTTGTAAGCCTAGTGTAATTTTGGAAATTCTGGGGGACGTTGTCTCCCCTAATCCCAATGTAAATCCATCACTATACATACCCGTAAAAGAAAAGAAGCGTTGTTGAGGGTTAAATCACTGCACTGCTCGGCATTTTCGGCGGTGAGGTTATTAGCTGAACAAACAGTTCCCGAGACAGAGATTACAGCTACATTAATCAAAAAAGCGACGAACAATGCAAATCCACTTTCAATAAGGAAGTATTTGCATGCACTCTGTGTATACCAAGAAACTCAAGTTAAAATCAAATTCAAAAGCAATTCAGCCTTTTGAAAAAAGAGAAAATAAAAAATCAAAGTGAGTAAATTAATTAGCTTACGTTGATGCCCTTGACAGATTGTGGTACCTTCCTTGATAACACTAGAGCAGAGTGAAGGAAAAGGTTATGCCTGTGGAAATATCAAAAGTGAGGTGGTTATAATTATCAACTGGTGATGAAAATTATGAGAATTAAAGAAGTGGATTATGAGAAAATGGAGGTCTTACGGCATAACAAGTGCTCCCATTAAGGCGATGGCATCTCCGGTAGCTCCTTGACCATTAAGCTTTGGAATGAACATACCTTTCATCACATCTGCTGCAGGTGGCTTTACATAACTCATTTCCGCAAAATAACAAGCAGCCATCACAAATACTAGAATTGCTATCAACAGTTCTAGCTTCCTAACCTGAAACGACAATGGTCACCCATAATTAATTTAGGTACTTATTACCATTACATAGAAAATCTGCATCGTTCGTGTTTTATCTTTTGGTTACGCTATGTGCCATGGACAAGAGACAATGGTCAGGAAAAGTACTCTTGGGACCATTTCTGTGTATGATAATGCAATTTTGCTTAGTGGCAAGGGATTTTTGTCAGGATTCAATGTGACTCTGTTGCTAATAATATTGCAGCTCGTGAGGGAGAGTATGCAGGAGAATGGGGAGGAAACATCATTTTTTGAATAAAAATGGCTCATCAGTACACAACCTTGAAAGTTTTGAATATTAGACCAAAGCGATGCGCCCATGCTTTTTTAACTGTTTTCCATGGCATATATGTTTATTGTTTATTGTTTAACAAAGTTGAACTTCAAAATTTTCACAAAAAGAAAATGGAAAAAATATAAGGAAGAAATAATGGCTTTTCCAATCATGGCTGTTGTGTGGCATCTCAAGTGGAATAGTGGATCATTTTGAAGGCAAATGAAAATTTCTTTATAATAACAGAACTTATCCAAATATAAATAAAATGAGAACAAAAGAGCAAATTTGAATTGAAAAAATCAACAATGACAAAGATATAGACTCTGTAGCACTATGACCAGATGAGAAAAAACAATTATAAATTCAGTTTGATTCTTTAGGAGCAGATAAGGAAAGAAAAAAAAACAATATGGTAGATTCAACTTTATTCATTGGAGACAAGCTAGACGTTTAAGATCAGGAATGGATCTGAATGCAGGCCACAACACATGTCGTTTGTATGCATCTACCGAAGCCACACTAGCGGCTCAAACTCAAACCTACCAATGACATCCTATCTACATGGGTTTAATTATTACTTTGGCAAGGATTCAAAATCCCAAGCTTTATGGTATCAATTTGTTTTCTTTTGGCAAGTAGTTTAGAGTCAAATCAACTTAAAATTCGTCCACAACTCTTCGATGTCATTCTGATTATATCATGTTCAAATTTCTTATGTAAGATCTATATGGTGATAACCAAAGATTTAATCTTGTTTTGCAAGATATAAAATTCATTCTCTAAAATGTCAACAATGCAAAACATAACTTTTGGATAGAATGGAATTTTGTATGAGATGCTCAGCCAAAATAGAAACACTAGCAGTATGTTATTTGGAGGCTGGTTTAATAATAGAAGTAGATGTGACATGCCATCGGAAACAATATTCTAACTAGCAAGTTAAGCTGTTATTTTGGTGCTTACTCCGAATTCATTGTGTAAATTGTACTTACTCGGAAATTCCGTATTGTAGGACATATCCAAATGCTAGACTTTGGGAAGTATATATTATTAAGAAATGCAACCACTTCATTATACTATTATTATAGTTAAGTATGGTAAAGAATCTCTAACACTTAAATTAAATTATCTTTAGGAAATATAATCAATCAATTACCACAAATTCAATTATCTTATTTAAATTAAAAAGAATAAGAACTTACCCCATATTTTTGTAGTCCAAGAAGTAAAAGAGTACTAAGACCAGTAATCAAAACTCCACCCCATACTGGAATGCTGAATAATATGTTTAGAGCAAAAGCCGTTCCGATTACTGTGAATAACAAATAACAACAAACACTGATATTTACATAAGTTGGGCAAGGTTGATAAGAAACACCAAATTACTTTTATGGCGGAATTGTCTCAAAAGAATCCGTGTAGTATGGTTAATTAATTAGTTCTTCCAATGCTACCTTCCGGGATATCGGCTGCAATAACTGCAAGTTCTGCCAACAACCATAGACAAATCTTCACAAATACCGGGTATTCGGCTTTACAAATCTCCGCTAAGTGTTTTCCTAATTAAACAACAAATATGAAGGAGCTAATCAGTATTCACAAAGTAAAAAAATTATTTAAAGTCTAGTGACTATTAAGTAATATGCCATTTGTTTTGAGAAATTGATTTATTTACTTAGTTAGAAAAAGTGATTGATATCTAAGGTTTTTTCGTGTGATTCTCACCTGTGGTTACACCTAGATTGGCTGCCAACGATTGAATAATAAGAGCAAAGATTAACCCAATCAAGATCACCCATAATAGCTGCAAAAGTAGAATAACTTAGTACCTGGAATTTCATCATTCTTTGCAATACCATTCTTCATCCATTATCTTCCCACTAAAATTGATCTTATAAGTTTTTCTTCTCCAAAACAAATAATTCAATAATTTACCTCGTATCGGTGATTGGCACCGGCTTGGAGATCAGTCTCCACTACACAAAAAGTTAATAGGAAAAAATAAATAAGAAAATTCAAAAAAGAAAATGATGAATAAGATGAAGCTGATATGCTGATGCACTTACAATTTCCCGGATCAAGATAGGCTAGAGAGACAAGAAAACCAGGACCTACATGTGCCAAGAAATTCTTCCAACCTGGTTTCTATTTATTAATCATCATAAAGTTAAAATTAGCAATAAGAACTACAAAAAGTAGAGTCCTTGTTGAATTTTGATGCTTAGTAATATCCATTAACTCATGGATAACTGAGCAGACCGTGTTCAGTGTCCAATGACTGAATATTTGAACGATGCAAAAGCGAAAAAATTATTAACAAATTTTCGCAAAATGCAAAAAGTTAAGAAAATATTAACATAATTTAATTAGAATTAGTTTTTGATTAAAAAAAAATATGAATTTATAAAATGAGGAGGACGTGAGATGGCAGTGAATATCCGTTCATTTGTGGAACGAAGAGCTTTAATATTGCTATTCCCAATTCCAAAACCACAGTGATCCACAATTCCACACACAGAAAAAATATTTTTTGACATGCATGCGACCAATAATGAGACCAATAAGCATATCCATACCAGTAAGGTAGTTACATGCCTAATTTTCAGTGTTACATCATTATCTCCTTTTTTTTCTTGAAATAGGAAAATGTCTTCAGAACGGAAAACAGGGAGAGAGAAAAAAACTGAAGTGATGATGAATAAAATGAAAAGAAAATTAAGGACTAGTTACCTGGGTTTTAGGATCATCATCTTCGTTATTGGTGGTGGTGGTGGAGGATTTGATTTTGTCAACATCAAGTGAAGCAATTCTATTGCTTCCTCCTCCTTGTTGTTGGTCATACTGTTGTTCTGATTGTCTTTCCATTTCTTGTTGCTCTGTTCTCTCTCTTTTAGCACTTTATCTTCTTTATGTCTCTGACTGACTCTCTTGCTGATGATGCTGATTAAATGAAGCGCCAATTTATAGACCCAAAAATATGTTGTATTTTCAAATAAAAATCATATTACTTGGAATAGCAGCCGTGTAAACACTAAACTGACCTGTTTCTGCTTGTTTACAGTTACAGACCGTGGTGAGACTCGATCTATTGAGACAGAGAGAGTGGGAAAGAGAAAGGTCTTAAAAATCTAAGCCCGTATAGAGAAACTCTTGGGAAGGGCAATGAAAATATTGAAGTGATAATCCAACAAAATATACTGACATGTAAGGCAATTTGAAGGGCTGGCCGTGAGTACCAATAATGTATTGCCAATTGTGCATTTTGGAGTTACAATTAGAAGCACATTTTGCACAGATGGCAACTTTTATGCATGATTACCACTTATTAAGCGAGAACCATTTAATAAAAATAATACAAGCAAAAAAAATGAAAAAAATTGTATTAGGAAAAAGAGTTGACACTCACTACCCGTGGAATAACTAATTTGCTGATCAGTGGTTTCGGACCCACCAAAGATTCGCGTCTGTTTGCAGCTAAATCGATAAGTTGATGGCGTTTGCATAGCAGACATGTGTTGTGTGTGCTTAGCAGAAGAGTGATGGCATGCAAGTAGCAATGGATCACATGCATGTTTCATGCCCTTTCACTTATAGTATTTCTATAAAAATACTACGCAATGCTGATTGCGAGATTATTGCTAATTTAATTAGATGCCACTGGTTACGTTCTAATCCCCAGTGGTGGACAGTTAGATTTACAGTTGTTTTACTTTGCAGTTAATTTGTGCAACTGTTGCTAAAAGGTTAATTTCAAGCTTGAATGCAGGAAGAGTTATTTTAGGCGTTATCATTTTATATTGGTCGATATTCTTTCGCAGTTATAAAGCGGGGTTTTATGCGTTATCTGAATAACATATCTGCCAGTTTTAATTGGTTTAGACGAACTCAAATAACATACAAATTTTGAAATGTTTGGACTGTTCTATACAAATGTTACTATGCTAGTCCTTTCATCAAGGAATTACCTCACTGAAACAAAACACAATAAAGTATGAGCGTACATTTCATAAGCCTTAAAAAATGGGAGAAACTGCGAAAATAAAATATAAGGAAATGTGATAGCATGCGGCTCCTATATGGTGCCGAGTGTGACCAATCTTGTTGGAGGACCGAGTTTTTGTTTGCTACAGAGGTCCCTGGATTATAAATTTTATAAATAGTTGTTTATCGAGCACAAAAAGTATAGGAAGTGTCAAAATGTTCATATAGCTAGGCTGATTGGTGGGTAACGTTGATGGAATAGAACGAACACCTTAGACAATAAACCGAAAGACACTTATAGGTTATATTGGTATTATTACCGACAATCTTACCTAATATGGTACACACAGTACATGTGCATCTGTAATATTTTTTCAGTCTTAAATTATAGATTTTTTATTATATTTTTGTCTGTCTTAATATAGTTGTCAATTTCTGTTTATAATAATATTTTTTCATTAAACTATCGATATAACCTTAATTTTTTTATCATTATAAAATTATTTTTGGTGGGACCCAATTTGAAATCTTAATGTTTGTATAACTAGGAAACAAATGCGTTAATATCATTCTTGGTTATACTTCATTCCTTTTAAAAAATGATATTTGTATAATTAGGAAACAATCTTCTCTTACATTCTTTTTTACCAAATACTAGTGAATATATAATACTACTACAAACTAAACATGTTTAATTTAACTATAATAATAATTTAACGTTTAATATGGGCAGTTTTATAAATTCCTGTGATCTTATTAAAATCTTGACTTTTTCAAACCAGACATATAATTTAAGACGAAGGGAGTATATTGATATTGCAAAAAAAAATAGTTAATTTTTATTTCTGTTCTCAAGGGTAGATGTTGGACCTCAGCTAGTTGAAATATTTTGATGCAATATGAACCAAACTATGAAGGAAGACAAAATGATGCCAAGTCTAACACAACATTGAAGGGACATGTTGACGTCTGAATGAAGGGCAAGGGTTGATTTCTGCATGATCAATGTATATTCAAGGATTGGTTATGTCAAGAATGAAGTTCGACAAGTACTTGGATCAATCGGGATCAAAGGCTTGGGCGAGTACATTGGCGCAAAGGATATGAGGCTTAGTAAAAAAAATCCATTGTGTACTCCTATTTTGTCAGGTAATTTGCATTTAGAGCAACGTTGTTGGTCAACAATTGTGGATATGTTTATGGATTTGGTTTTGCTCTCTAGTGAATAACCAAATAATTGATCCAAAGTTGCATAACAATTTACACCAGGGGCGGAGCCAGAAAATCTCCTATAGGGAGGCAAAATTTTCTAAGGGTAGCAAAAAAAGCAAAAAAGAGCTTGGGATGGGTAATATAGGATTAGAATAGGCAGAATGGGCTTGGGAGACAACCTTGCAGGGTAGGTGATATGTTTTGTTATAGTGGTAAGAAAAGGGTTTCAAACTCTCAAACTTTTGAAGATTGATTTTAGATTTAATAGACTAATTTTTAAACTAGAAAATATACACAAAAGATGAAAATAATATTTACAAATACTAAGGTTATGGATTTTATCATTAACCAATTAAAGTGATTCAATCTAATCAATATGCATCCAATCCTTTATATTTAAGTGATTCGAATATGTTGCAAAAGTAGATTTTTAAAATAACAATTGTAAATCGAAAGCATAGAGCATCAAAAACCCCAGGCTAAGCATGCTCTATCAAAAGAAATCACAATTTTTTAATAAAAATCCTTAAATCAATTTTTTAATCAAAGCAAATAATCATAAAAGAAATTGCACAAATCAATTAAAATAGAAATATACCACTTTTCTTGGAACAATGGCTTCCTCCATCGCCTCACCAAAGGAGTTTAGCTCCTCATATTAATTACTTGCTCAAAATTACGGTTCATGGCTCAAAATGTTCACTAATGATGAAAAAAGGAGAAAAACAAAGAAAACAATGAGTTTGCAATGTTTATAAGCGTTACAGACTCACTGTTACAGAGGGGAAAGTGTTTCACTTAAAATAAACGTTGCAAAGTGAAGATAAATGTTGCAAAGTTAAAAGCTTTAGTAACAAAATCTTCAACTTTTTGGCCACGGAAACTTCAACCTTTTAGCAACGATTTCTTCATCTTCTTCATCATGATCATGAACAGATTTCTAATTTTTCGATTTTTTTCGATTATGGCAGAGCCAGACCCCCCTTTTGCTTTCCTTCGACTCTTATTTATATACTTCAACACCCAAATCAATTCTCGTCAACAAAATCTTCGAAAGATATTATCTCTTTTAATGTTGTATTCTCTGCAGTTGGAACATAATCTCAAAGTATTTTCTTTCCCCCTCATCATAGCTCGTTGTTTCCATGGTTGTTACCGAGAATAAATCTCTTACCCTAACTCAGACTCGAGAATATATTCTCTGCTGCAATAACAAACCCGAGTTTTTTTTTTCTTTCCATTTTTTTTCGGCAACAACCATTTTTAGGGAGATTTTGTTTGATCTTGTTTGAGTAAAATCCCTTCCAAATCACGTATCCAATACTTCACAGATGAAGAGATTAAGTTCCTGCCTAAACTTTATTTGAGTTTAAAAAAGGTGCCCTCATCCAAGGTATGGGTGCATTTATCAATTATGGGGGTGCCTTTAGTATTTTTTTGGTGCCTTTATAACTTTTTGAGCCAATTTTCCCAATGTTTATTTCTCCAAAAATACCTACAAACACAATAAAATCACAATATAAGTACACAAATGAGTTCTAACAATATACAAATTGAGATCAAATAAGACACGGAAACGTGTCTATCAAATACCCCCAAACTTATTATTTGCTAGTCCTCGAGCAAATCTAATCTAGAAATAAAAATAAATCCTAACTCACTTTCGCAGGCATCGCGATTGCACTTAGTGTGTGCAATAAGCCTTTAAACACATAGGTGTCCCTATCAGACGAGTTTTGTCTCGTGAGGGTTTACAAGAGATATACCAACAAAACCTTTACTCCAAACCCTAGCTACCTGTGAACGATTGAGGGTAGACACTAAACAAGCTATTTAGCTGGCATACTAAGTTCTTCGGGTATGGGAATCATTACCCTATATGAATCCAATTACTGTACATGATTTTTCACTCAGTGCACTAAAATTCATACAAGAATTCAAAACTCTAATTAGATAGTTGTTCAACCACGATACTCAGAATCTATCAAAGTACAATCACATGAAAAGATTTAGAAAATGGATATAGACAAAATGAAGCGCATGTTGACTGAGGTGAACGGTGTTTTCCATATCTGTCTGAAGGTCAGTGCCAGGATGAATCCTAATGGATTGAGATACGCTCCCACTAGTCTTACTCTTAATATCGACTCAGCTTGTATATACAAGGGTCCCAGCGGTCGATTTATTGAAAATAAAATAATTATTTATTATTTTTAAATGTACTGACAACATGATTGGATCAAATGAATCCAAGTGCATGCTTCTTATCAGCATCTTACATGATAGTTCTCATGGATCCTGCGTTCCACGCTTGCTTAGGCGACGGAGACAGGGAGAACACACACATATTGCTATCAAAGGGTCAATACTCGATTTTATTTTTATTTTATTTTATTTTTTGAATAATGGTCTAAATAATAGGACTTATCTCAAACACTCTATTTCATCCTGACGGCGATAACAATTCGATATTGGTGCCCCACCAAATCACTTAGAGAAACATAAAAATTGCAAAAATAAAAACAGAAGGGGATATGGTCGAGATAGACTCCGAGATATGGTGACAACTATTATGTTATTTATAACACCTGAGCTAGGCATCCTTTTATGAATAGACCATTTAGCTGGGTACACCAATTCTTATAGAAAAAAGAGCTAAGTTTCCATCTACCTAGAATGGTTAGTGTCATCCTGAATTGTTCACAAGTTTCTAGACTTTGGAGTTTCATATTTTACTAAAAGTTTCCTCCCTTACCCCCAAATTTAAATCTAACATTGTCTTCAATGTTCTAAAGATGAATAATTAAAAGCAAGAACAAGGATGAATTGTTACCAATCGAAGAAAAGGTGTTAAGGAAAAATATTAATGTGTCGCATGAGCATGGGTTACCTCCCAAGAAGCGCTAAGTTTAAAGTCTTCAGCCAGACAAAGAAAGAATTAGTCACCTTATAAAATCATATAGCAACAGTCGGAACAACTGTGGATCACCTGAATAAAATAATGTTATCCAAAATATAAGGAAACTGCAGCAGACCCATAAAGTAAACAAACCGAGCACACCCTTATCTAGTTTCTTGTTTAAGGCAACTACATTTAGCTGTGATTCACGTTCAGGCTCTATAAAAGGGTTTAGATAAAATATTTTCATAGGCTGAATTTTCTCATTGGCAGGATCAGGAAAGTCAGGTTTTAGAGTATGGAAAAACTCAACTAATAAATTTAAAGCACATAATAATAACCTGAATAATTGAGGATCCTCAATTTCAATCAGATTTGACCCATACAGTTGACTACTATGAAAATGGTGGTCATTCTTAAGCAAATGTGTCGATTCTAATCTCCTAAAGTAATTAGGCTTAGTCTCAAAACTTGATATTTGACACATTTGAAATTCAAACGTTCCCACATATGGAAGAAAATATTTTGGTTGGAAAACAAAGTCAATCTTGGTATCATTTCCTAGGTAAACCACATCGACTATGGGATAAGTTTCTAACAACTGAACTTCTTTCTGGATAACAACAGGCTCAGAGAATCTAGTTTGAAGATGATCTTGAAAAATGGTAGAGGTTCAAATGTCAAGTCCCAGGTGAGGGAATTTAAGCAAGGATACTTGACAATCACAAGAATCATCGGTATCCCCAAACTTAGAGTGGACATTACTCTCAGATGGACTAAAAACTGTTGGTTGGATTCTAGGGTCCTTAAGGTCAGAACTACACTCAGCATCCTCTATAATAAGAAAATAAGGTAGACTTATAAACTTGTAGAAGTTCAAACTTAGATTTTCATATATTATAAGTGTACATCAAAGGTGCAGAATCTAACAAAGTATTCACCTCATTAATAACATTATCATCGTCAACATCAAACCCAAAGTGGGATAGGCATTTCTCTAATGGATCTTCTAACAAAGTGTTTGGCAAAGATTTCTGAACTGAAGTACTAGTTATGTTCACTTTTTTTAAATCATAGATCTCATAAGAAGTTTGTTTACTCATACTAAATACATTCAGTTCAATAGTCAATTTACCAAAAGAAAAATTAATTATTCCATTTCCATAATTAATGACGACAATATATGTAGCTAAAAAGGGACGACCTAAGATCACTGGTATTTGAACCTTTGGGACCTGAAAAGGTTGGGTGTCTAGGACAATAAAATCCAACGGGGAAACTATTCTATCAACCTGAATCAAATCATCCTCTATCACATTAAAATTCTCTAAAAGTCTATCATCTTCGTCAGAGACTATTGTCTTCGAATCGTTAGACTCTAAATCACTAGTCTTAGAACAAACTCGTTCCTCTAAACCATTATCGGCTTCAAAACAAGAAAATTCTACATCGTCTAAAACAGTGATATCTTTAGTCAAATACTCTTCCTTTTGAATAGGTGAATAATCATTAAAAATATTTGGATTTGAACTAACAATAACACTATCATCATGAAGCACAATTGGAGTGACAATTTCTTGATCACTATGCCTGTATATTTCAAGTTCTTCACCAATACTATCCTCATCATCATAATAATATGAAGATGTTTGAACCTCGTCTAAATAGGTAGTGTTACCAATTTTATCCTCGTCCTCTTGAATAGGTGAAAAATTACCAAAGGTAGCACTATATTGGAAATTAAGATCATTTCTAGCAATATTACTCTTTGCAAGACTTTCATTCAATCTATTTATATTCTCAGTCAACTGCTTGAGAGATCCATCTAGAGAAAAAAAAATGGATCATAAGGAGTACTAGATCGCAATTGTTCAAGGGCATCCCTCAAAGACAAAGAACTCGGATTTTGTTCATTTCCATGTTCATAAAACGGATGTGTATATGAATAATAATTGGGATCACCCTGGTATAAGCAATAACCTCCAAAAGGTTGGTGGTGGTCCCGACTACTATCCACATCATGTTGATAGTACGGATAATGTCTATTTTGAAATTCAGTCGGATATTCATTATATTGGTCTTCATAATACCAGTTCGACATTTTTTAACAAAAACTTCTTAATATATTTACAAAATTAAACTCTAAAAATAAATTCTACCGGAAGGGGTTCTAAACAAACACAAACAAGGCCGACTCAACCAAATCAAACTTACTGAATCTAGAAAACAAAAAGCATGATGACTCTACTTAGATTGTTTCTAGACCAACTTTTATTCTTCCAAAAGACAACTAGTTACAGTTTTAGCGAATCTCTCAGAACGATCCGAATTAGATTAAGTCGAATAAAAACAGGATAAGCTCTAAGGATCTTTGATAACCCTGTCTCTTTGGAAACGTTTCCTTGGGTTACACGGCGGATCGATTCAACTTAAAATAATATTCCTGAACTTTAAGTTAGGCTAACAAAGTAACCAATAAAGTCCCTTTGAATGATTTTCCAATAAGCTCGTTACTCTATAGGTCTCTTTCTAGTCAAATTTTAGACTTAGGTTCGCGTAGGTAACGTGTTCCTAAGTCGGGCAGAAAGGATATGGTGATAAATTCGAACCCTTATCTTATATGGTCAGTTTCTGCCCTTTATTAGAAAACTAAATTCCGTATTCAAGTCCTCAACATATATGCATTACGAAGGAATACAGAAAACCCACTGACAGGGGATTCGTGGGTGGTTAGAGTCTTACCTTCCGTCCAAGACGGGGGATGAATCGTTGAAGTCGACTCAGGCCACCGACTCCTGTGTCAGTGTATGAACCCGAGGGACCGAGACAACGTAATTGTCGTCCTTCCCTGTTGCCGTTTATATTTAAATACCCTTCCGTAGGGTTTAAAAATAATAATAAAGTTCAAAGTTCAAAGTCCAAAAATAAGAAAAAACAGAAAAATACCTAAAATAATTACAAAAATAATAAGAATTTCCTAATACAGTTTTCTAAAAAGAAAAATAAAAACCCTAAAAAAATTTAAAAAAATTAACTAAAAAAAATTCTTGTCTTCTTTTTCCGTTCTTTTCCTTTGTCTTTGACTCCAAGTCTTTAATCAATCAATATAATCTTTAGCTCCAATTTCTTTTTGATCCAAAACCTGTAATACAAAGAAAAATACCCAAAAAAAGTAAAATATAACAAATAAAAATAAAAAATAAAATAAAAATCTAATTAAACTAATTAACCTAATTAAAATTAAAAACAAATCTAAAAATAAGTCTGTGTCGGCGGCGCCAAAAACTGATGTGTTTTGTTATAGTGGTAAGAAAAGGGTTTCAAACTCTCGAACTTGTGAAGATTGATTTTAGATTTAATAGACTAATTTTTAAACTAGAAAATATACACAAAAGATGAAATAATATTCACAAATACTGAGGTTATGGATTTTACCGTTAACCAATTAAAGTGATTCAATCTAATCAATATGCATGCAATCCTTTACATTTAAAGTGATTTTAATATGTTGCAAAAGTAGATTTTTAAAATAATAATTGTAAATCGAAAGCATAGAACATCAAAAAACCTAGGCCAAGAATGCTCTATCAAAAGAAATCACAATTGTTTAATAAAAATCCTTAAATCAATTTTTTAATCAAAACAAATAATCATAAAAGAAATTACAAAAATCAATTAAAATAAAAATATACCACTTTTCTTGGAACAATGGCTTCCTCCATCGCCTCAACAAAGGGGTTTAGCTCCTCATATTAATCACTTGCTCAAAATTACGGTTCATGGCTTAAAATGTTTACAAATGATGAAAAAGGAGAAAAACAAAGAAAACAATGAGGTTGCAACGTTTATAAGCGTTACAGACTCACTATTACAGAGGGAAAAGTGTTTCACTGAAAATAAACGTTGCAAAGTGAAGATAAATAATGCAAAGTTATAAGCTTAGCAACATAATCTTCAACTTTTTGTCCACGGAAACTTCAACCTTTTAGCAACGATTTCTTCATCTTCTTCATCATGATCATGAACAGATTTTCTGATTTTTCGATTTCTTCGATTCTGGCAGAGCCAGACCCCCCCTAGAACTCTCTGTTCGATTCCCCTTTTATATTACAACAACCAAATCTT
>JAJJMC010011034.1:2131084-2141603 GCA_023531435.1 Papaver californicum | reverse complement strand
AACAACCATTTTTAGGGAGATTTTGTTTGATCTTGTTCGAGTCCCCCATATTTTATAAACTCTTGGTATGAAGGCAGGAGAATATCTTGTCTTAAAACCGTAAAATCCCTTCCAAATCTCGTATCCAATACTTCACAGATGGAGAGATTAAGTTCCCGCCTAAACTTTATTTGAATTTCAAAGAGGTGCCCTCATCCAATCCAAGGTATGGGTGCCTTTAGTTTTTTTTTGATGCCTTTATAACTTTTTGAGACAATTTTTCCCAAATGTTTATTTCTCCAAAAATGCCCACAAACACAATAAAATCACAATATAAGTACACAAATAAGTTCTAACAATATACAAATTGAGATCAAATAAGACACGAAAATATGGTCTATCAGTAGGGGGCCCTGATTGACACTAGGGTGGCATGCAATATTGTTCGATGTGACATTTGACGGTTACGAGCGATTAAAGTTGATTGTCAAATAAACACATGTGATACAGTAATCTGACTCTGCTGAATTACATTTGTGTCATTGAATTAATTCCTTCAGGATATACTAAAGGCCCATAACAACGTTTTCAAATTTAAATTTTGTATTATTCGGATTCGACCAATAACACACTAACAAAATATTGAGGATGCCAAGAGATGAAGAATATAGAGATAAAAGCATAAACATATCATGTTGATTGACAATCAAATATAATTATACTTATAGGAAGGAAAACATCCATTGAAGGTCTGTTGATCTCCAACAGACATTATCTTTGGTGTGTATTGAACAGAAATTCGTGGAACTCGAAATCCAAACCGAATTAAGATTCTACCAGTTGCATACCGTTTCGAACAAGGTGTTGCACTCACACCCCCACGTTGGGAGCTATCGCCCCATGGACCCTTTAATTTGTATATGGCACAAAAAAAATATTTTTCGCCAAACCATCTGGAAATATTCAACATTTAGACGTGACTCCAAGTCGGTTAAAGACACAATGTCAAGGCTCTACCAGAGTTTTTGATAGTGGCAACCATCATAATGTAAAGATGAAATGATTTTGCAATACCTTGAAGAAGCTTGTCGATTAAGAGTTTTTGCATGACAAATGTATGTTTTGGTCAGTCTTTACAGCTACAAAAATACTCGAGGCCATTGTAAGTTTTTGGTAGAGGCATAGTGAGTTAGCTATGTCCAAGAAATCGAAAGTCAATTTGATTTCCTTTATAGACGAGTTAATGTATCTTACATCACTAACGGATTTGTTGTATTAGTTTTGTGTATTCAAATATTGTGTTCAGTGAAGAATCATATAGCGTTGTTCATATAAAAGGTATGGCTCTATAGAAAATAGTGGAGAGAAAGAAAAATTATTTCGATGTACAACCATATTGTTCAGGAAGCCTGATATAGGGGCTCCAACATCAATAGAGGGGCTCTAATAATAAGACGAAATAAGGACATTATGAAGTAAAACTCAAAAACCCCTTATCCATAATTCTTATAAAATACCCAAACTCTCCTTGATTATTAATCTTAATTACATTAATTAGTTAAGATTAGATTAAGCTAATCATGATTAATTAAACATAATATATTTCTTAATCAAATTTTTTGGATCAATTTTTTTTTTTGAATTTGTGTTTGGTGGGAAGAAAAACTTGATGAAATTTAAGAAAATTTTATGGGTTTTTTTTTTTAAACCCTAGATTTTGATTCAATAAACCATAGTAGCATTTAGATACCTCTAGATTAAACTCTTGATCTTTTTATGGCACAAATTAGATGAAATCACGATTTGAAAGTTTGATTTTTTGTGATTCAGAGAAAGTTACGGTTGGGTTTCATGTCGGACCCAACCGTAACACCAAGAACACCGAAGAACACCATATTTTCCCAAAATTACGGTTGGGTTTTCAACAAAACCCAACCGTAACTCAAAGAACAATGATGAACACCATCTTTTTCCCAAGTTACGGTTGGGTTTTAAACCAGACCCAACCGTAAGTATAAGAAAAATAATGAACCCAATTTTCCCCCTAGTTACGGTTGGGTTTTCAACCAGACCCAACCGTAAGTTGAAGAAAATGATGAACAACATTTTTTCCATAGTTACGGTTGGGTTTTAAAGAAAAAACCAACCGTAACTTATCCTTAGGAGAATTGATTTTTTTGGTTAATTTTGAGTTTTAAAAATCAAAATTTTGAAATAATTCAATCATTTTTTCTATATTGAAGGTAAATTGGGTGTTTGAAACAAAGAAAAAACGAAAAAAACACAAATTAGATAATCTAAATTTGTGTTATCCAGTAGAATTTACGGTTGGGTTTTGGCTTATAACCCAACCGTAACATAATCTGATAATTTTTTTTCTAATTTCAACACAGAGTTACGGTTGGGTTTTGCCTTAAAACCCAACCGTAGCTAGTAGAATTTACGGTTGGGTTTTGGCTTATAACCCAACCGTAACAATTCTGATAATTTATGTTCCAATTTCAACACATAATTACGGTTGGGTTTTGCCTTAAAACCCAACCGTATCCAGTACAATTTACGGTTGGGTTGGGCTTATAACCCAACCGTAACAGATTCTGTAAATTTTTGTTTGAATTTCAAAACATAGTTACGGTTGGGTTTTGCCTTAAAACCCTACCGTAGACAATTTGTGGTGTTTGTACAAAATGTATTACGGTTGGGTTTAGTAATAGGACCCAACCGTAAATGGTCTTGTTAACTGTTTTTTGATTTTCAATATACTCCAATTTGGGTTTAAAACCCAACTTTGTAACTTATTCCTTCTATTGTAATAGATTTAAAGTAGTACATTAAAGGAAATAAACGATTGGAAACGAAATACAATAGAACATTGGATGATTACACTTAAGCACTTACAGATAATGGCGAAAATCAAACACCCGACTTGTTTCCATAATACAATAGCAATCTGTATGCTTGAACTCCTCCCCATATTTTATTCTATATTGCTCCATAGCCAACACATGCTGAAAAAAAAACAAATCAATTATAAGTTTGAATTTTAGAAATCTCTTTTTAATTAACGATTTATTAATCGACAAACTTAATCTTTCCACACCGTTCTCGTAGGGATTTGCTTCGAATCTAGCTTGCATTTCCAGTTTTAAGTTGTTCATGCATCGATACAACGTCTCAAACCGTCTCTTGATGGCTCTCCACGTAACCCAAGGGTTTACATTCCCATGTAATGCCGCAAACATTCGAAATACACGATTCCACCATTCATCGGTATCTTGACCCTCATGCCAATCTTCTTGTGAAACAACGTTGTTATTGTTGTTATAGAAGGCTCTATCATAAGCATGCTCTACCATCGTATGCCATGCTCGAACAATTGCAACATCTTCATCATTCGTGTATGTATTTACCATTTTTAGTGGTTGAAAGGGTATGGTGAGAATAATGAGAAAGTGTAGAATTATAATGAGAATGAAAGGGATAGAGAATAATGAGAAAGTGACAAGTAAATGTTTCCTTTTATAGGGAAAAAGTCACCAACGGGTAGATTTTTGAAAAAAAAAACCGTTGGAATTGTCTATTTTGAGAGGACGTAAATTCAGACATTTTGAGATTCCCGTAGAATTTACGGTTGGGTTTTGAGGTGAAACCCAACCTTAATTTAGTTGTGGTGTTTCTACAATTTATTTACGGTTGGGTTTAGTAATCGAACCCAACCGTAAAATGATATTTTGAGTGAAATGTAGTTACGGTTTGGTTGAGTAACCGAACCCAACCGTAACTTCTAGTGTTAGTTTTAGTGTATATTTTACGATATTGTTACGGTTGGCTTTTTCCTTGAGACCCAACCGTAAGAAAGTTTGGTGTTTGTTCAATTTTTGTTACGGTTGGGTTTAGTAATCGAACCCAATCGTAAATATGAATTTTTTTAGTATGGATTCTAGTTACGGTTGGGTTGAGTCATGGAAGCCAACCGTAAGAGAAGTTTTTAAGAGAAAATTAGTTATGCTTGGGTTTAGTTCATTTTCTTATCAAATACCATAGTTGTTAAAAACCTTATTTTTAACATTAAAGGAAGAACTAAAGGAAACGAAATACAATAGATCATTAGATGATTAAACTTAAACACTTAAACACTTAATCATAACGGCGAAACTCAAGATATAAACTTTGTTCCAAGATACGATAGCAATCTGTATGCTTGAACTCCTTCCCATATTTGATTGTATACTGCGCCCTAGCCATGACATGCTGAAAAAAATAAATCAATTATAAGTTTCATTATTTTAAAAAAAAATTGGGAAGAAAGAACGATTTATTAATTGACACACTTACTCTTTCCACATTGGTTTCGTGGGGAAATGCTTCAACTCTCATTTTCATTTCCAGTTTTAGGTTTTCTATTTCTTCATACAACGCCTCAAAGCGTCCCTTGATGTTACTGATCGTCCTCCGATATCTATTCCCGTGTAATGCCACAAACATTTCAAACACACCCTCCCACCAAGAATCGTCCTCCTGACAGTCCATCCAATTTTCATCTATATCAACGTTTCTATTGTTGTTATAGAAGGCTCTCTCGTAAGCGTGGTCTATCATGGTAACCCACCCTCGAACAATTGCAACATCTTCATCATTCGTGTATCGAACCATTTTAAATGGTTGAAAGGGTACGGCGAGAATGAGTTGGAAAGTCTAGAATTATAATGAGAATGAAAGGGATAGAGAATAATGAGAATTATAAAAGGAAATGTTTCCTTTTATAGGGAAAAAATTCCCAACGGCTAGATTTTGAAAAAAAATAACCGTTGGAATTGTAATTTTTTTGTGACTATTGAGTGATAATTTACGGTTGGGTTTTGCATTAATACCCAACCGTAATATCCTAGTGATTTTTGTGCAAATTATATTACGGTTGGGTTTTGGCTTAGAACCCAACCGTAATTTTTAGTGTTAGTTTAAGTGCGATGATCATTTACGGTTGGGTTATGTAATGTAACCTAACCGTAATAAATATGTTATTTTATTGCAAATTATATTACGGTTAGGTTTAATTATCTTACCCAACCGTAAACATAAGTTTTTAATTGGTAATTTATTTACGGTTGGGTTGTTTCTTGAAACCCAACCGTAAATGATCATCTTCGTTTCATATGTTCTTCATTTTTTATGGTTAAATCAATCTTGTATTTGTTTTGTGTTGGTGGGAAAAGTGGAAGAGAGATAAGAGAGTTTTAACCCAAAATTTTTAAAACACCAAAATGAGTGATTCTAGTGGCAAATTTGTGGAGGGTGAATCCTTGTATGATTGCCAAACTAAATTCTACATACCCATTGAGGGAGACCCAACTATGTATGATTATTTGGATGGTGGGTTTTAAGTGTAAGTTGTGATGGTGAAACTAAAGCAAATGGAGATATTAGTCGTCAAAGTGAAGATACAACTGCTGAGAATAGTCAGGTATGATTCTAACTTAAACTCTTTTTCATTTTTTGCAGATATTTAAGGAACTGAAGTGCATAAAAAAAAAAAATTTGTTACAATAGTATAGTTACGGTTGGTTTTTCTCAAGAAACCCAACCGTAAGTATCCATTTGTGTTTCTGAAAAGTACAGTTTACAGTTTTTCGGTTGGGTGTTTACCACAAACCCAACCGTAACTTATTACGTGCATGGGTATTTACTGCACTTGTTACGGTTGGGTTTTGGCTGCAAACCCAACCGTAACATTGGGTTGACTATTTTTCCCTGTATTACGGTTGGGTATGACGATATTACGGTTGGGTATGACGCTATTACGGTTGGGTCCGATGCTTCTAACCCAACCGTAAACTTATTGGTTTTAGTGTTTTTTCTGACGCTTGGCCTTGATCATTTTTTGTTCAGGTCTCGGTTGTACCTCAACCAATGTATGATCAGCCTCCTCCAAATGATATTGAAACTATAGATACTACGGATCACTATTTGAACAACCTGGTAGGTTATAGATAAGTTGTTAATCCCTAACGACAATTGTCATAATGCCATTTTTTTTCACCTAACTTTATGTTTTTGGACCATGTAGACATGGGATAAAAAAGAAGATGCAAAGAAGTGGGCTACAGAACATGGGAAACTCATCATGTGTGTGATTGTTTGTAACAACCAACAAAAACACAACCGCTTTCAAATGGTTTGTGAGTGTAGTGGACAATACACAAGACATGCAAAGAAGGGTACTGAGTATGTACCAAAGACGAAGATCAAACGAAAAACTTACACTAAGAAGACGGGATGTCCTTTCAAACTTCAATTTCATAAGAACAACGAGAATAAGTGGTTCTTGTCTACAGTTGTATGCGGTTGTCACAACCACCTACCACCAGAGACTTTGTTAACGCATCCTTCTATGGCCCGGCTTACCAAGGAAGAAAAGCTCATCGTAAACGATATGACGGATAAGCGTTTGAAACCCAGTGATATACTCGGGAACTTGAAGAAAATAAACTCAAATAATGTGTCTACGTTGGAGACAATCTACAACGCCAAAGCCAAGTTGAAGCGTGAGAAATGGGAAGAAAGGGACCCGATCCAACAACTTTTGCACTTGGGGGAGACAAAAAACTACACCATGTTTCACGAAGAAGATGAAAATAAAGAAATTAAGCATATTATATTGGCTTATCCCGAGTTTATAAAGTTAGCACGGTGCTCCCATCAAGTGCTTATGATGGATTGCACGTACAAAACTAACAAGTATGAGCTCCCGGTATTGAATGTTGTAGGGCAAACTTCTACGAAGTCCCCGTTTAGTGTTGCCTTTTGCTTCTTGAGAAACGAGCTCCAAGATAGCTATGTGTGGGCATTGGAACAAATTAAATTATTCTACGTTGAAGGTTATACCCCTAAGGTAATTATCACCGACAAAGAACAAGGCTTGATGAATGCCATTGCAAGGGTATTCCCAGATGCTCATCATCTTCTTTGCACGTTCCACTTGTGGAATAATATTCAAACCAAGTGCAAAAGATTATTCGGCCAACAAAGAGAAGCGAGATGGAGAGAATTAATAAATTGCCGGTATCAGAACAAGAAGCGGCCAAAGAAAAATTCAAGGAGGATGACAAGTTGGCGGAACTAAAATGGGCTAGTTTTCAAACTGAATGGGATGCTTTGCCATGGTCTATCACCAAGGAAGACTATGAAGAAAATGTTCGTATGTTATGCTTGCATTGGAGTAATTATCCAAAAGTTGTGAACTATTTGATGGACAATTGGTTTAATCCCCATAAAGAGAAGTTTGTAGCGGCATTCACAAACCAATATAGGCACTTTGACAACCAAGCTACAAGTACCGTGGAGTCATCTCACAACAGAATGAAGAAGAAGCTTCATAATTGTGATGGTGGGTTTGTTACGGTCTTCGAAGCGATGCACGATTATTTTGTCCGTGACCTTGACAGAGTTAAGGAATCTTTTGAAAAAAGCCTTTCTAGAAAACACGTCAGCTATAAAGACGAACCATTGCTCCAAAGTATTTTTTATAAGGTGTCGCATTGTGCTATTGAGAAGATAATGTACGAAATAAAGCACTATAGATTGGGCAACTTACACGGAGAAGAAGAGTTTTGTCCTAACATGTCAAGTTTGGGACTTCCCTGCCGGCATATGATGCCCAAGTACGAAGAAGACGGTGTGATCCCAATTCAAGATATTGATCCGTTTTGGCAACAATTGTCTTTCGATGAACCCATCGTCGAGCAAGATTTTGGTGCATCGTTTGCCGACACCCACGTTGGAAAGGCTATAGCCAAGAAAACATTAAATAAGGCGCAAAGGCAAATTTGGTTGACAAACTTGAGTTACTTCGTGTTTCCGCACACAAGGTACTTTGTCAAGGAACCAATTAGAGGGAAGAGAAAAGGTAGGCCTTCTACCAAAGAATCGAGGGCCGTGGGACGGAAAAAAGCTAGGGAATTGCATGAAGAATCAAAGAAAAGAAACCCTTGTGCATTTGAGCATTTTCAAAATGAATATGAAGCAGAGGATGAGAAGGAGGACGATGCTCAACGAAAAATAAGTCGAACGGAACAAGGGGGACCAAGTGTAGTAGATATTAAAGGAAAAGGTCCCGCGGTTCCCACTCAAGATAGTTCAACAATTGAACTTGGTGCCAAGGGAAAAGTTCCTCCACACCCAAACTCAATAAGAGTAAGTATGAAGGAATTAGCAAGAAGAAAAAAAAGAGTTAGTATGAAAGAATTAGCAAGAAGAAAAGAAAAACTTAAAAGCAATACATTAGTGGTTGAAGAGCCATATACGATCCGGATTGCAAGAGGATTGATGCAATTTCCATCTAACTATTCAAGAAATGAGAATGGCAAAATCGTCCGAACCGAGCAAATTATTTATGAAAATTATATGTCATCGTTCCCAGCTTTTTTTCGTCCATACATAAAGGCCACCGACGATGTTGCCGGTGATGGTAATTGTGGATACCATGTATTCATCGAACAAGTTGGACCATTTAGCGGAGCAGCAGGGTTGGGTATGGACGAAGTAACTTTTGTAAGGCATAAGTCAGCGGTTGAACTACGCTCTTACCCGGATATATACAAGCCAATGATGTGTGCATATAGAGATGAAGAGTCGTTGTTAAACGAGGAGTTCATTGCTCTCGAAAGGCGTTTAATAGACAATAAGAATTGCACTAGTGAGTATTGGATGAGCATGCCAATATGTGGCCAAATCCTTGCCAACGCTTTTAATTGCGTCATCCATTATATCTCAAATGGATATTGTTTAACATTTGCACCAACAAGATCAACATTTGTCGAACAATTGGCAAATAGAAGATGTGTGATTGGGCTGGTGCAGAACTGCCATTTTGTTGGTCTAAAGTTGAAAGAAGGAAGTCCATTACCCCCTTTACAGGATGGGTACGACGGTGATATCGCCAAGTCTTGGTGTCAGAGATTCAAGCACAATTTCGAACTCTGGAAGGCATTAAAACCCTCACCGACATTTCAATTCATAACATTTGTTTCTGAGTCGGAGTCAGAATGTTAATATGTATGTTGGAGGAATCATAATATGAATATAGTTTTTTGGAATATAAAAATTTGTACTATCATATGTGTTACTACAAAATGTTTCCAGGTTTACGGTTGGGTTTTTAGTAAAAACCCAACCGTAAACTAGTCACTGAACAATTATAATAATATTACGGTTGGGTTTTGAGTGAAAACCCAACCCTCCAGTTTAAATTCACTCAGGTTTACGGTTGGGTTTGTACTCAAAACCCAACCGTAAACCTGGATGAATTTAAACTGGAAGGTTTATGGTTGGGTTTGCACTCCAAACCCAACCGTAATATTATTATAATTAACCTTTTTTTGGAATTTCAATTCACTCAAAACTGGGTTCAAAACACAAAATTTATGTAAACATCAAATTTTTGACCACATTACAACCCATGAAATCATTAAAGTAACCTGGGATACAATTGAAATTAACACTAAAAAACCCAAATGGCATTACAAAAGAACTAATAAATAGGTTTGCGAGTGAGCAAAAAGTCTTTTAGGATGTGATAATGTGGTAGGTATAAAAAGGGCCATATTTTCCATCTCCTTCATTCCTCAAGAGATCTCTGTAACACCTCATCATCGGTTTCACCCCTAAGTCGTAGTTGACCAATAATACGAACTAATGCCATAAATTCTTCTACGTATCGGTGTATAGTGTTATATCGACAAATCAACTTGACGTGATCACGGTTATAAGGGTTGCCGGTTTCAGAACAAAAGTTTTCATGGATTGTTTGCCAATAACTCGGACTCGTTATACCACTTTGCCTTCTTTCTTCTCCTCTTTTTGGAAAACATAATACATAGTTGCGGCAAATACATAAATCTTCTTCCAAAGAAAAATCTGGATTTTTAATGCCAGGTTGACCCATGTTCCACTATGTTGGAGATGATTATTGTAACATAAAGGTTTATTTTTTGAAAAAAATGGATGGAAAGGATATGTACTCAACTATTCCACTTATAAACCAGAAGTATAACGGTTATATTTTGAAAAATGGGTCGTACAAGGTTTGAACGGCTCTATTTGAAAACCCAAAAAAAATACAATTCAAAAACGACCCAAAAATTTCCACAAATAGAATTTACGGTTGGGTTTTGAAAATAACCCAACTGTAATATCATAGGGGAATTATGTTTTAAGGTCATAAACCTTACGGTTGGGTTTTCAGCCAAAACCCAACCGTAACTGATGTTTTTACCTTTGAGTTTTAAGGTAAAATTTGGGTTTCAAAATCAAAAATTTGAACTTATTCAATCATTTTAACTAGATTGAAGGTAAATTGGGTCATTCAAACAAAGAAAAATCGAAAAACAAACAAATTAGAGAATCAAAATTAAAGTTATCCAATAGAATTTACGGTTGGGTTCTGGCTGAAAACCCAACCGTAATATCCTAGGGAATTTATGTGTTGAGGCCATAAGTGTTACGGTTGGGTTTCCAGCCAATACCCAACCGTAACCGATGTTTT
>JAJJMC010011034.1:2104168-2131074 GCA_023531435.1 Papaver californicum | reverse complement strand
ATTTTAACTAGATTGAAGGTAAATTGGGTCATTCAAACAAAGAAAAAACAAAAAACAAACAAATTAGAGAATCAAAATTAAAGTTATCCAGTAGAATTTACGGTTGGGTTCTTGCTGAAAACCCAACCGTAATATCCTAGGGAATTTATCTGTTGAGGTCATAAATGTTACGGTTGGGTTTTTAGCCAAAACCCAACCGTAACATTATTCTTTCATATATACGGTTGGGTTTTCATCAAAAACCCAACCGTAAAACTGTAGTATAAAAATGTGACAGTTTTACGGTTGGGTTTTGGCTAGAGACCCAACCGTAAACCTGTCTTATTTATCATTTTGCCAGTTTTACGGTTGGGTGTATTTCTGATACCCAACCGTAATACTAATGTGACTGGGTATTTTTACCGGAAAAATATAAGTTTTTTGGTTTCCAACTTCAAATAACTGGTAACTAAATTTTAGCGACTGATTTTTCATTTCACGTCCAAGTTAAATTCAAATTTCAAATCTAACTTCACAACTAATTCACACATACGTTAAACTTTGTTGTCCATAGACATAGAGTTAGGGAGAAGGAGGAGGGGTAGGTCGATGACTTTGACGAGCTCTTTTTTTGCTCATAACATTACGATGAGCAGCAACGCCACGAGTACGAGCTCCAACACGACCGCCTCGAGTACGAGCACCACGTTGAGCATCCCCGGCTTCATCATGTGTCTCTTCATCCGATGCTTGGGGCTCTCTCCTAGTAGTACTCGCATCTGTAGTCGCGCCTCTTGTACTGGGTCTACTCCTCTTTAAAGTCCGCTGCACATCCTCAACTTCATGATGAACCTCCCTAATCAAAGCTTTGAGTTGGTCACGCGTCCTCACATCAATTGTGCTTAGGCATGGATTAATAGAGTCCGCTAATGCAACGGCTTTCTTTTTCTATTCACATATGGAAATAAAAGTAGGATCAGTGTTTAATAATAAATCTTAAAAACATTAATAACAAAAATAATGTACGTACCAAATTGAAATATGCCTTCTTCCAGAAACCATCTCCTGTGTTGATTGCCAGAGTCTCCGGATCATTGTTGATGATAGTTGGATGACCAAAATGGCGATACCAATCCAAGTAATCTCCTGCAGCCTCTTTTGTGCCCGGAGAGGGAGTTAACTCATTCCTTTGGAGTTGGTATTTCGGATCATTGCGGTTATTCCAAACCGCGACTGAAGGCGTTGGCTCATAGTTTAACACGATGTTTGGCCCTTCGATCATCGACCCATTCACACACAATTTAAACATTTCCAGTGTAACCGTTGTTTGGACGTATCCATATTGGCGGAGAGTTCGCCGGGGGTTGGACATCACGTACCCAAACGGATGGTACAAAGGGCCGTTGTAGCCTGCCACGTCCGACAATCGTCGTAAATCTTCAACATGTCCATCACCTATGCTTATGTTCACATAAGGATCGAAAATAACATCTTCGACCGAGAAAGCATCAATTTCTTTTCTCATCTTTGCTATGAGCACTTCTTTATATTTTGCCTGCGTCCCGGTGAAGACGAATTTCTTTCCCGTAGGTCCATTAACATCAACGCTTGTTTGAGGAACCAGTCTGGGAAAGTGATCGTATACCCATGCCTATAAAGATAATTAATATTAATATAAGAAAATGAGAAAAAAATAAATTAAAATTGAACATTCAAATTCAAACAATAAATTACCTGAAGCAGACCGGTATTACCGGCAATCTCAGTTCCCCTGACCCTCGAAGCTTTTCGAAGGTTAGCAAGTAGGTAGACCAGGGTGGCAGTTCCCCACGAGTACTGATGGGTCATCCCGAGATCACCCTGAAGCCATTGTAGATACTGGACGTTCACCCTGTTGCCCGAGTTGTCACCAAAGAAGATGGTGCCGAACATATATAGCACATAAGCTCTGGCTGTTCGAATGGCTCTGGTGTCATCTATGACGACCCCATCCATTTCCAACTTCGCGGTCCCTCCAAACTTCTCCCTTAGTGACCGCAGCAATATTTTCTTGCTCATGGATTGAACTTTCTTCTTTGGCATTCCCGGTTTATCTCCAGTCACCAATTTAAATTCCGATCAGCTTCGGTCTTCTCCCATCCAAGTGTTTCTTTGACAAGTGCATAAATATCACTCCAGGACATGTTGTTGTCAAAACCCTCAAACACAGATTTACCTTCCACCTCCAGCCCTAGAATTGAGTGGACATCATCCGGCGTTATAGTCATTTCGCCGAATGAGAGATGAAACGTATCGGTCTCAGGCCAATAACGTTCCCTGAAGGCTGCGCAGACGACGCTGTCATACTCCCACATTGAATTTGTAATTCCACGAGCTAACCCGGTACCATTTACAAGAATTTGTACAGCCGTACATTCTTCAGTTAAGGGCCAATGTTGTGCCCTTTGACGAACCAATTTCTTGATCGCCTGTGTATGATCCTACAAAGAATAAAAACAAATTTGTTTTACTTACAAAAGTTAACAAACCAAAATTTAACAGAATAAGATAAGTGATTAGAATAATACCTTGGTCGCTGCAACTTTGGCAGCCCATGAATGGGGATAACCAAATAATGTTGCTGATTTTTCTGGGGCCTCACCCCATAGTCCTTCATTCCTCCTCTTAGGCCACAGTTGAGGTTCGGCCTTTTCTTTGGGAATTTCTTTGGCAACCACCCTTTTCTTTGCCTTTTCTTTTCTAATTTCTTTACCTTTGCCTTGAGGGACATGTTGTTCTCTGTCCCCCTCATCTTCTTCTACTTGTTGCTCTTGTGGTGGTTCTCTAATCACAAGAGAACCTCTGGGTGTTGGTAGATCACCCAAGCCTTGGAACACATTATATTCCTCTTCTGCAATTTGAGGATCACTACCAGCACCTACCTCAAAAGAGGGATTATGGGTCTTGCTCACGCCTCTCTTCTCAACCCCTAAATGCTTTCCGTGGCGAGGGGTTGGAGTGTGAGAAATAGGTGTTAAATTATTACCCCTTTTATTCTTCCTACAACACACAACGAATACAAGTTAGATAATTTCCAAGCAATTCAACTTCAAGTAAAAAAAAATTGACTACACAGGAAAATTTACGGTTGGGTTTTTGAGAATAACCCAACCGTAAATGTTCTTCCATATGTTACGGTTAGGTTTTAACAAAAACCCAACCGTAACTTACATGTAACTGACTTGCATATCATTTTTACGGTTGGGTTTTTCTTAAAACCCAACCGTAATACAAAAACATAAATTTTAATGTGCGCAAATATCACGGTTGGTTTATTCTCAAAACCCAACCGTAAACTATAAAAAAAAAATTGTCCATATGTTACGGTTAGGTTTTAAGAAAAACCCAACCGTAATACTCTAACAAAATTTTTATGCAAGCTAGTGTTACGGTTGGGATTTTCTCAAAACCCAACCGTAGAATGGTTTTCAAAAAATGGCGCAAATTACTTACGGTTGGGTTATCTATTGAAACCCAACCGTAAAATCCTAAACTATTCATCTTCCTCCTTTTCATTTACGGTTGGGTATTGAAAATAACCCAACCGTAATACTCAAGAACACGAAATGTTACGGTTGGGTTTTGACACGGACCCAACCGTAATATCAACTGTGTCCAACATTTTTTCCCCAAAAACATGATCAAACATGCGAATAAATCAATTACAAGTTCTAAGAATAACATGGGTTTTCTACAATACCTTAGATACACCATTGTTGGATTTTTCTCTACTTGATTTTACGAACGGTTATCGATTTCTTGTTGAATCTCTTGATTAGGTTGAGGAGAAGGGTTCATTGCCATCACTACTACCTTGAATGCTTTTATTATGGTTCTTCATCTCGAATTGTTTTGTTGATTTTAATCGACGATGAATTTTACGAATCGGCGATGAATTTAGATGGGTTACGGTTGGCTTTTTTTTTGGTTTAGTTTTTGAAAGTTATGAAAAATGTTAAGAATGTTTATGTTTAAATAGGTATAAGGGTAAAATAGACATTCCAACCGTAAATATTTTTGTAAATCTTTTTTTGGAATTTCAATTCACTCTAAATTGGGTTTAAAACACAAAATTTATCCCAGATTCACCAATGTTCCACTATGTTAGAATACTAGTTTTGTTGGACATGATTGTCATATTGGCGAGTTTTTCATATTGCAGTAATAACTTGCTTTTTACTTTGCTTGGTTTCCAACATCAAATATTTGTAAATAAAACATGATCTTGACAAATTTAAATAGAAAATCTTTTTCATACATTCACATTAAAGTTGGAATTCCCCCACAAAAGAAAATAAATCTTAGTTTGATGCAACTGTTATAATAAACATAGAGTTATTGCAGGTTCTTCAGTTCTTCGTCACTGGTGGTTCAACTTCATCATTCTCCAAATCAATAACAATAGGTGGTTCAACTTCATCATTCTCCAAATCAATAATAATAGGTGGCTGAACTAACTTTGGCACCAAATCAATTACCCTTGGTGGATCAACAACTCCACCAGCTTTAGGTTGAATCCTGACGAGTCGACTCAAACCATGAGGATGTCCTCGCACTCTGACACTTTGATATTGATCATCAAAAGATGGATTATGTGTTTTACCCCTCTTATTCTTCCTACAACACACAACCAATACAAGTTAGATAATTTCCAAGCAAATCAACTTCAACAAAATAAATATTCACTACACAGGAAGATTTACGGTTGGGTTTTTCTCAAAACCTAACCGTAACTTTTATCCCATATTTTACGGTTAGGTTTTGACACAAACCCAACCGTAACACACATGTAGCTGATTTGCACATCATTTTTACGGTTGGGTTTTGCTTAAAACCCAACCGTAATACAGAAACAATAAATTTAATGTGCTGATATGTTACGGTTGGGTTATTGAGAATAACCCAACCATAACATATCAGTACAAAATGTAGTCCATACGGTTAGGTTTTAAGAAAAAACCCAACCGTAATACTCTAACACATTTTTATGAACGCTAGTGTTACGGTTGGGATTTTCTCAAAACCCAACCGTAGAATGTTTTTTAAAAAAGGGCGCAATACATTAGTTACGGTTGGGTTATCTATTGAAACCCAACCGTAACATCCTGAACTATTCATCTTCTTCCCTTGGATTTACGGTTGGGTATTGAAAATAACCCAACCGTAATACTCAAGCACACGAAATGTTACGGTTGGGTTTTGACACGGACCCAACCGTAATATCAACTGTGTCCAACATGTTTTCCCCAAAAACATGATCAAACATGCGAATAAACCAATTACAAGTTCTAAGAATAACATGGGTTTTATTCAATACCTTAGATACACCATTGTTGGATTTTTCTGTGCTTGATTTTGCTTTTCACTATCGATTTCTTGTTGAATCTCTTGATTAGGTTGAAAGGAAAAGTGTTCATTGCCATCACTACTACCTTGAATGCCTTTAGTATGCTTTTTCATCTAGAATTGTTGTGTTGATTTTAATCGACGATGAATTTGCGAATCGGCGATGAATTGTGATGGATTACGGTTGGGTTTTTCTTTAATTTAGTTTTAAAAAGTTTTGAAAAATTATGGGAGAAATTAAAAGAGTTTAGGCTTTAATTAGTATAAGGGTAAAATGGACATTTAACTTTACCCCTAGGATATCCCTTATCGTAATATTAGGTCACCTTGGCTCAACTAGGAGCCCCTCTATTGATGTGGGAGCACCTATATCAGGCTTCTTGTTCAGTGAGGTCAAACTCTATTAGACATTCCGGGCAGAAAACCAATATTATTTTCAGATTATATACTAGAAATAAATTCTAAAAGATTTCGAGGTGGGAGTATATAGGAATGTGATGCTAGGGATATTGATGATCTATTGGGATATTAACTCGGCGACGGCTAGGCGAAAACTCAATAACTTCTTCAAGGATTGATGGAAGAGATAAAAATACCTGAAGCAACACAACAAGATGATGAAGGTTGGGAAGTCTACAACAGGAAGAAGAAATCTAAATCTAGCAAGGGTCGATCTTTTCTTAACAAAAAAGGTTTTGTTGGATTGAAGCTAAATGTTTGTCTATTACCAAGGGTTTTGGGATGAAGTCTGGAAAGTTTCAAGTTGTTGAATTATAGAGAGATAGATTATCCACTCTATGGACTAATCAAAAAGGGTTATCTTGGTTCAGTTTTGGGTTAAAATCTGAAACCAATAAAGAATAGGTAAGGCTCAGTTTTGGATTTTCAATGATCCTAAAGAGGGGCTTATTGCTACAAGGGGTAAAAACACTAGAGGAGAATTTATTAAGCTTTCAGGTCCAAATTCATGGAAAATGTTGTGTGTATATATTTTCCTGCTGGTAAAAATGGTGTTGATGGGTGGAATCAAATCATCACTATTATTGATCGACTCATTGAACTGTTGGAAAAGCCACAATTGTAGTTGCTTATAAATACAAAGTAATTAATTTGGTTGTGAACCCTAAATTGGTATAGGGAGACCGAAAATTGCTAGTAATGGTGAAGCTTCATCCAGTAAGCTTCCCATTGAGGGTATTGATTGGAATCATATGGTTGTTTTATCGTCTAATGTCGAGGTGGTGTCTTGGCAGGAAGTAGGAAAACATTTGGGTTCATGCTTAGACAAGAATGAGGAATTTTATCTTCAGCCTTTATCGAAATCTATGGCAATATTCTTGGTCCCTAATTCTTTCATGAGGTCTGAACTTCTTGCAAATGATCACTGGCAATTTCAGAATGTTATTTTCATTTTCTTGTCATGGTCATTTAAACTAAACTTACTATTAGACGAAGAGAATTCCAATGCGCAGGCTAGCTGGATCTTAGTTCGGGGGTTCCATTTTTTCTATGGAATCAAAAAACCTTTGAAACAATTAGAGATAAATGTGGTGGTCTAGTGGAGGTCTCAGAGGATACTAGTAAGGGATGTAATTTACTGTGATGAAGCTAAAAGTTCGTGGCTCGATCCCTGATTATCCTTTCATCAAAGAGATTGATTTTAAAATTTTCCCTTTTCGAGCTCTGATTATTAAGGATGTTGCGAATACCTCTAAATTCTTAATAATCTAGGCAGGATTAAATTGAACAACGAGGTTTCTAATACCGAAATCTCACCTAGAAAGAATTTACTGAGCTCTAATATGTTGATTGTTAAGGTCAATCCTAAACATGTGCAGGAATTCTAGGGGTTGCTCCTGCTAGATATATTGGCTCGTGTTCCCGTGACTAACAATATCAAGTACTCTTAGTCACGAGAGCATGTTTATTTTCCAGCCAGTTTGTCCTATCCAGATGTTGGAGGTAAAATTAATGGATGCAAATGAATATTTTAAAAATGGAAAAAATTGAAACTAACGAATATATTTTCTTGGGATATTCTTCTAAGTCCGTTTAAATATAGTATGATAACTGGATGAAGGCTAGATACATTGGGACATTTCCACAGGGGTTAATCTCTAATATTGAGCCAGGATCCAAAATCTCGTTTGAATCAAATCAGTCCTTCGATTCTCCCAAAATATGAAAATGAGTTCATGTGGGGTGGAGAAACAATTAATCGTGGAGACAATGATGATTTTTCCTCTGGCTCTTCTTGGGAGAACACAAAGATATGTAGGAAAGTGAAACTAAAAGTTGTTCGAGACTCAATTGGTACATGTGATGGCAATAATCTTTGTCTTTCTCATCAGCATGTGTGCCCTGCTGATTCTATTGTTATATCTAACTCTAATGTGGTTGTACTTGACTCGCAACCAAGCTCATCTTCTTCCCAGCTGGTGGTGAATTATAATTATTCTTCTCAATCAAGTTTGCCTACGTTCATTAGGGTTGACAATGCAATTGGGGGTATGATTATGAATTGGGGGTATGATTATGAATTCATTATGGTTTTTTTGCATGCGGTAGCCCAGAACCCAAAGGTTTTCAAATTTGAGTGCGGGGAATTGGAGATTTCTCATAATTAATTTGTGTTCATCTGTTCGGTGGGTTTTCTAAAATCATTTCTAGGAATATTAAAAGTCTGAGGAGACCTAGAAGAAGAGGGGTTATTAAGAGTTGGATAACTTTCTATAAACAAGACCTGATGGTTTTCCAGGAATCGTTACTCGAATCTTGTAATGGTTCTTTTATTTCTCAAATTTGGGGAGGTAGGGCTCATAATTGGATAACTCTGGATTATATCGGAAGATCAAGGGGTATTCTTTCTGTTTGGGATTCTAACAAACTGAAGATTCTAGATTATATTTTTGGGACTTTTAGTGTCGACATTCATTTCAAAAATTCCATTGATAATTTATACTGACTATTTTTTGGATTTTATGGTCCTTCTGAAGTTATTGAGAGAAAAAGACTTTAAAATGAGTTGTCCTTAATCTCAAATTGAGATTTACCTTGGTGTGTTTGTGAAGATTTTAATGAAGTAAGATTAATGCCTGGAAGAAAAGGGTGTTCCGATATCTCCAGTGGCATGACAAAATTTTGGAATTTCTATGACAAGAACGAGTTAATAGACCTTCATATTGTTAGTGCTAAGTTTATTTGGGTAAAAAAATGTTCTCTTACTGCAATGAGTAAAATTGAAAAATTTATAGTTAACTCTGCTTGGGAAGATCACTTCTCGGTTATAATCGTCAAAGCAGTGGGTAGGTATTTTTCTGATCATAAACCTTTAGGGTTTTATTGTGATTTGGAAGATTGGGGACCCCCCTCAATGGACATTTGAATTCATGTGGTTACTGGAACCTGACTTTATGGATTTAATGTAACAGTGGTAGCATTCTCTCGCATCTACTTTCTAGGGGTATGTTGGTTATGTTTAAGCTAAGAAATTTTAAATCTTCAAGGAGAAAATTAAAGAATGGAATAAGAACTGCTTTGACAAAATCGAAAGGAAATGTGAGAAGAACTACTTGGAAATTAGTTGGCTGGATCAAAAGATTGATGATGAGGTTATTATAGATTCTCAATAAATTGGTCATGATAATCTAATTCTTTAGAGTGAGAAACTAAATGATACGAAAGAATTATTCTTTAGAGATAAGTCTAGGATTAAATGGGTTGAAGAAAGAGACATAAACTATTTTTTCCCATAAAATTGCAAAGATTAGAAGAAGGTGCAACTCTTATTCTAGTATGAAGATTGGTTCTGAGTTTGTGGAAGATAAACTATTCTTCAAAAACCATATTCTCGATCATTTTAATTATAGATTCAAACTCAATGACAACAGTCAAATCCTTTATCAGACACGGACTTTAAAAAGATCACTGGTGAGGAAGCTGATTGGATGGAAAGACCCATAACTTAAGATGAGGTCCTGTCATCTTTTCAATTGTTGGGCTAAAAAAGGGCCCCTATCCCTAATGGATTTCATGTCAGCCTTATATTTAAATGTTAGATGTTTATGAAACTTGATATCATGAAAGTGGTTAAGGATTTTGAAAAGTTTGGGTTCATAGATTGGAGATTGAAGTCTATTTTCCTTGTCGTAATCCCCAAACAGCAGGTAGTAGAGGAAGTCAAAGATCTAACACCTATCAGTTTAACCAACAATGTGTATAAATCCATCTCCAAAGTTCTTGCAGTGAAATTAGAGGTAATGCTCCCTAAACTCATCTATAATCACCAGTATGCTTTTTTCAAAGGTAGACTAATTCTAGATAGTATTTTTGTGTCCGATGAATGTCTTGATTCCATACTCAAGCAAGGAAATCCTAGGTTTATTTGCAAAATTGATTTGGAAAGGGCCTTTGACAATGTCAAATGGTCTTTTTTGAACGAAATTCTTAAAAACATTGGGTTTGTTGATATTTGGCAAAAATGGATCCTTGGATGTATTCCAAAAGTGCATTTATCTATTGTCATTAACGGTTTTACTTTTGGAATATTTACTCCTAAAAAGGGTCTTCACCAAGGTATTCCTCTTTTTCCTTTTCTATTCCTTCTTGTTTATGAAGTTCTAAAAATGGTATTTGATAAAGATGAAAGGACTGCTCTGCTGGGAGGTTTCCTTTCTTCTTATTCTTCTAATGGGTGTTAAAATCAATGTTGCAATATGTGGACGACACTTTAGCGTTTATTGATGTTAATGTTACACAAGTAAGAAATCTTAAATACATTTTATTATCGTTCCAGTGTGCTTCTGGCTTCAAGACCAATTTTGCTAAATGTAGTATGTTTGGATGGGGGATATTGATGATATAGAATGCTTAGCTGATATCTTAAGTTGCTCTTGTAATAGTTTCCTAACTAGTTATCTAGGCATGTCTTTAGGCGAGAAAAGTATTTTTTTTCTCTAAGTGGGATATGATTCTGGAAATTTATAAATCTGGACTTGCTTCCTAGAAAAGAAATACCTTATATAAAGAGGGGCAAATTAAACCTTATAAAAATTGTACTTCAAAGTATTCCAATTTATTACTTCTCTTTATTCATGGCTCCTGCTTATGTTATTAAAATCATTGAAAAAATTATCAGAAATTTCTTGTGGGATGAATCTGCTGATGTCAAAAAGTTTTATTGGTTAGGATGGAAAAATGTTTATAAACCTATTAAATTTGGAGGTCCATGCATCAGGAACCTCAAAATAATGAATAAAGTTATTTTTCAAAAATGGTGGTGGAGGCTAGGTAAAGAATGTAATGCTATTTGGTCAAGGGTTATTAAAGATAAATATGACACTACTGGTTTTGGGTGGAAAACTAAGCAACCAAGAGACAAGCATGGAATGATTGTGTGAAGGAACATCTATTCTATTCGGATGATTTTTTTTCAAATAATGTCAATTTAAAATTGGAAAAGGGAACAAAATTAGACAATGGAGGATAAATGGCACTTAAATGGCTATTTAATTGAAATGTTTCCTAGACTCTACCAACTGACAACCAACAAGCATTTTTCAATTTTTGATGCTCAACGGAATGTGGAAGAAAGGTTGCACTGGAACCTTGCTCTTTTGCATATGAGACGGTTATATGATGCTGAAATTGAAGAATTAGTTACTCTTTTTCCTATGTTAGAGACTATCACCCTTAATCCCGTTGAAGAAGATCAACTTATTTGGCTTGGGGATACGAGAGTTGTTTTTTTTGTTGTCAAAGTTGCATATGAGAAGGCCATCTCCACCAGCAATCTTGTCAGCAATTTTCCTAAGTCCAAAGTTTGGTCTAAAGCCTGACCATAAAATGTGGGTTTCTTTCTTTGGCAGGCTTATTTGAGCAGACTTCTCACCATGTACAACCCGCATAAGAGAAATTATAGGCTCAATCATTCTATATTATGTAACCTCTATAACGGATACGAAAAATATGCAAATCATATCTCCACTTAATGGTCTGTAGTTTACAAAATTTGGGAGTACTTCTTGGATTGTGCCAACATACAATATGTTGTCAAATAATGTTTTTAATATGTCAACTAGCTGGAAAAGTAACAATCTATCGAAAAAGGTAAACAACTATGGTGAAGGCTTCCAGCAGCTATTATGTGGGGTGTGTGGAATGAGAGAAACGTTTTTGTCTTCTCGGACAACGTCTTCAAGATTCAGAATACCATCCAAGACAATAAAATTGACGCTTTTCATTGGGCTAAAGGTTTTGACTGCTTCAAAGGAATTGACACTTCTCTTGTGATTGCTGGATGGAGTCAATATTTTGTTGATTCACTGATGTAACTTGTTATTTAGGTTGTATTTATTTTTTTCGTCTTTAGGGGTTGGGTAGTTTCTGCCTTTCGGCAGTGGGTATTTATTTGTATTTTTCTTTCCTTTATTTAATAAAATTTAGACCTTTACCAACAAAAAAATAATAAAATAAAATAAGAATGATGATGATGTATTTAAATGATTTCATTCTTGAGTTTGGGGAATTAGTGAGCTCTGTTTTTTCCGTAAGCGTCGATTAATAGCTAGCTAGTTTGTAATGAATCATTGTGATCCATGTTTTTTTTACAGTATTTAGGATAACACAAGCTCGTAATATGTGGAGAATATGGTTCGAGTACGATTCAACTCATGTCATTCTGGATTTATCTAATAAGGCATTAGTTTCATGGAAGTTGATTGTTCATTGGGAGAATTGTTTTTCTTTTCTGAAGATTATCCAATTCAGATTTTCTTATATTCAGAGAAGGCAATGTTATAGTTGATGTTTTAGTTAAATAGGAAGCTAATAGTGATACTACGCATTGCTGGAATGGTCCTCCAGATTTTATTTGGAGGCTAATGGGTACTGATAAAGCATTTTTTCTTACTTTTAGATTTTGATGATTTATAATTCTTTTCTTTATTTTTGTTTTCATCTACTATTTTTCTCTCTTTTTGAAGGTTAGGCTTAATCCCTCACATTTTCTGTTTTAATTTATTTTATCAGTAAATCGATCTTTTAAAGTTTTTCCAAATATATATATATATATATTTCTTATAAAATCTGCTCTTTTCAAAACAATTTTTTTAGCAGACCAAACATCTAGACACTTTCGAATCCGATATACTCACCCAACTTAAAAGTCAGTATGGGAAACTGTCTAATTAGAATCACCCCATCTCAAAGTCAATTGTACCGTGTCACAACTCTCACTATCAATGCTTGCATTCAACCAAGACGATTTTCCGGTAAATGTGGTTAGGGGTATCATAAAGGTACAAGCTTAGCCGCTTAGGCATGCACCCTTTTTTTTTCTGATAAAAGAAGAGATTATTAAGAAAATGAGGAAGTACAGAAGCTTCTTACAAGGAGTAAGAAGGAATACATGAATAAAAAAAAAAAATTAGATTACATCTCTATAGAAAGATAAGATCGCAATTAAAAGTTATACTATTCGAATTCTCTCTCATACCCGGTTTGAAAATTGTCACCCATGAGAGAAGAAGATCCCTAACATTCTAGCAATGTTGTTCTTTATTTTTAAACTTATCTTCAAAAGGTCTGCTATTTCTTTCAATCTAAATAAACCAAAATGCCGCCGCAGGGAAAACCATATAGCCTTGTCAATTTCATGTGGTTTGAGAGTTGCCCATGATTGTAGCAAGACCGATACTGAAGATGGCAATACACTATTTATACTAAAAGATGGCAAAAGACAGCTCCAAATTCTTCTTGAGAGGGGACGGTAAAAAAATAAATACTTTCCACACTTTTCAACATCGTTACAATGAAGAAGACTACTAAATACACAAAAGATAACATACACCATATTACAATCAAAGACTCTTAAACCAACTAGTAAATAAATAAAGAGACTATAGATAAAAATCATTACCTTCCTTTTTGTCTCCTAAATTAGGCATATTCATCATCCACAAAATTTGACTTATTTGTCTATCGCTATTGCATGCGAGTTTTGCATAAGATGGGAACTCGCCTAACTAGCTAATCAATTAAATGTACTGAAGCCTTAATTTCAATTTTATGATTTAATTTTATATTTAATATTTTCACCATCAGATATAAATAGATGGACTTTATTTTTAAAAAATTTATCTTATTTTTGACCATCATCCATTTACATCTGATGGTGGAGAAATAAAGTAAAAGATTAAATTGTGAATTTTAAGTCAAGGATTTGCTTCCTAAATTAAATTTAAATTAGAGCCTTGCCCGTGCATTGCACGGGCTTAAGTTTGTAATTTTTGGGCTTATTATGAAACTTAAGCACAGGTGATGTGCTATAACCCCTACTAATGTCTTCTTAAAGAAGATTATCAGAGCCAAGTTAGAAAACATGTTGCTGTAAGATCAATGATACAACAGAGCCAACTGTTCTAGAATTACAAAACCAATAAAAATTTAAATTGACTAAATTAAAAGGCTTTAAATTTTCAATTTATTACCATATAGTATCATTCGTGCATTACATCGTTAAGGAAATTTATATTAATACACCGAAGACCGATATGATGAAATTTGTAAGCTAAAAAACACATAATGAATGGTTTCAGAGATCCAGTAATCAACTCCGATTCAGCTGCCATCCGGTGCAAACCATTGGCTAAGCAAATGTTCGTGGAACAACACCTCATACACCAAAAAAAAAAAAATGCAATGAAAGATTAAAGTTAGCACAACATAACAAAATGGTTACTTACCTGAAGTGTAAGAAAAGAAGAACGTGATGAGTTTGTATGGGTTATTGATTACCTTGTAATTGGTGATGTCAACGAAAACGTAAACACGACAACAATAGCAATGGAAGGAAATTGCCATATCTTGAATATAAATGAGAGGAAGGGGTGTAACTGAGAGACATCTTACCTTATTCCAGCAAATTAATTGGAAGATGGTTCCTTTCTGACCAATCGTCAATGTAAAAAGAGAAACAGACCAATATAGTCTTATGGAAGGCAAAACAATGGATATCACACTTTAATATCTTCATTCCGGATCAAAAACAAAGATTATTTCAATAATTAAGAATATCGAAAGTATGTTTGTAAACACATTCATAAATTTCAAAAGTGGAATTTCATTACCTGAGATGCAACCTGCAGCATATATGAACAAAGCTAGTGTCTCAAGCAACAATTTTACGATGACTTCCCATCTGATTCAAAAGATGCAAGACACTGAACTTGGACCCATATTGCAGCTCTGTCAACATATACATCGGTATTGGTTCTAGATTTTAGTGCTACCCCTTCTTATGTCCAGTCGCACTTCCTTATCTGCAAAGTACGCAACAATTAATAAAACGAAATGAGGAAAAAATTACCAATTGTTAAGACTTCGAATTTTTCCTGTAATCTATTGTAAAACGAACAATCTGAACCTATGAGTTATGGTTCTTCTTCAGTTATCTCACATTTTAGTGAGCATGGATTTAATAATTACATTCCTAGTTTGACATGGAGCACAGACTTGTTACTATTCTAAACCTGCAATAATAACTAAGAAATCCAAAACATAAATAAATAAAGTAGTACAACCTTGGGAATTTAGTTTGTTCTACAAATGCACAAATAGATTAAATCAGAGTATGAATAATGGAATATGCAATGCATATAGCTATTGTTTCATACTTGGGATTACGTTCTTTTTGAGGGGAGATAACCGGCGATGCGGGTTCTTACTACAAACACTTACACTTGGAATTAACCATTTCCCTTAGAAAAATGATAATAAGTTAACAAACACAACAGTGAGTCAAAATCCAAATATACAATATTAGATTACATATTAACTTATAATAGTTATCTTTTTAGGATGTCAAAGTTCATATTATTTCAACAATGTTGTCAACAAAAAATTGGTCCTTTTTGGCAGACTCTGCTGTATATTAAAACACCTAAATTATTAAGCCCATAAATATGCCTAAAAACATACAAACTTAATCTCGAGCAACCATCGGGGAACAAAAGAGGAAATTGTTAGGATCGATGCTATAAAGAAAACAAAACGAAAAACAAGAACACACAAGATTTACTTGGTTCACCCAAATTAGGCTACGTCCAAGGAGCGGCTGCAGTTTTCACTATGATCTCAAAAACAGAGTTCCAGAGGAATACAACGATGATAATAATCCTGATGATACAAACCCTAGATAGGGAAACTCTCTATATATAGAGACTACTCAAAAAGTTCCATAAACAAACCTCTCAAAAAGTTTCATTTAATTTCCTAATGGGCCGCCAGTCGAATCGGGTCGAATGCGAAACCAGGTCGTGCACTACCAGGCTCCACACAAACATAACAATCTCCCACTTGGGGACTGGTCACAACACAATGCGCCCTAACTCCACTCTGAACAAACTTCAAAACACACTGATCACCTCAGCAACTCTCTTAACCAATCATCAAGCTCGAAGACCCACTGAAGCTGCACACAACTTCAGTTTCTCAAGGGTCACTGGTTTTGTCAACATGTCTGCTGGATTCTTTGCTCCATCAATCTTCTCAAGTGTCAACTGACCATCTTCTATCAAAGATCGAACAAAATGATATTTAATATCCACGTGCTTGGTTCTGGAATGGTATGCCGGATTCTTCGCTAAGAAAACATCACTCTGGATATCACTATGTAAAACTCCATTTTCTTTCTCCATATCAAATTCACCCAAGACTCGCTGTAACCATATCATCTCCTTGCTCGCCTCAGTAGCAGCAACATATTCTGACTCTGTAATAGACAAGGCTACTATCTTCTGCAAATTAGAACCCCAACTCACAGCAGTACCACCCAAAGTATACACATACCCAGTAGTACTCTTTCTACTATCAATATCTCCAGCCAAGTCAACATCAACATAACCCTGCAATTTCATACTAAAACCTGTGAAGCAAAGTGATGTATCTGCAGTACCTTTCAAATACCAAAGTAGCCACTTGACTGCCTCCCAATGTTGCTTTCCTGGATTACTCATGTACCTGCTCAAAGCTCCCACTGCATGTGCAATATCTGGTTTGGTGCAAACCATGGCATACATAAGACTCCCGATCGTCGATGCATAAGGAATCTTCTTCATATAAGCTTCATCTTCTGCTGTCTTAGATGACAAGTCTTTGGTCAGCTTAAAGTGGCTACCCAAAGGCGTGCTCACTATTTTGGCACTCTCCATGTTAAACCTCTTCAGAATCTTGTTCACATATTCTGACTGCGACAGCTTCAAGGTACCATGATTACTATCTCTCGTGATCCTCATACCAAGAATTTGCTTTGCAGCTCCCAAATCTTTCATTGCAAACTGCTTTGACAGTTTCTTCTTTAGATCATTTATTTCCTCACTGCTAGGCCCTGCAATAAGCATATCATCCACATATAGCAACAAAATCATAAAGGTGTTTTCAGACCTCTTTATGTAGCAACAATGATCTGATTCGCACTTAGTGAAGCCGGTGGTACCCATAAAACTGTCAAACTTCATATACCACTGCCTTGGAGCTTGTTTCAAACCATACAAGCTTTTATTCAATTTGCAAACCAGATTCTCCTTTCCCTGTGTTACGAAGCCTGTGGTTGCACCATATAAATATGTACTTCAAATCACCATGAAGGAGTGCAGTCTTCACATCAAACTGCTCAAGGTATAAGTTCTGTGCAGCCACAATTCCCAAAACCAATCTGATTGTATATAGCTTCATAACTGGAGAACAAATATCGGTGTAGTCTACACCTTTCTTTTGCTGAAAACCCTTCACAACAAGCCTGGCATTGTAACGTGTACTTCCATCATGTTCTTCTTTTACTTGGTACACTTATTTGTTATGCAAATCCTTCTTCCCTTCTGGTAGCTCAGTTAGCTGCCAAGTCTGATTCTTGAGCAAAGAATCCATCTCATCTTTCATAGCTAACTCCCACTTGCTCGAATTCTCAACTTGCAAAGCTTCAACATAATTTTCAGGCTCACCTCCATCTGACAACAAGATGTGCTGAAGAGAGGGTGAATAACGATCCACTGCCTTGGGTACCCTAATGCTTTTCCTAAGAGTGGGAACCGGAGTACTGTGGTTTGGAGAAGATGGAATACCATGTTCTATCTCAGGCACTTCGTTTTCCTGGTTCTGGACAACCTTCTCATGTACACTGATTTTAGAAATCTCACCCAAATCAACATAAGAAGAAATTTTTACCTCTGGTGCCTCTGGTTCTTCAACTGCATTTGATTTGTCCTTGTACATAACCTTCTCATTGAAGATGACATTCCTGCTTCTGATAATTTTCCGATTTTCTGCATCCCAAAATACATAACAAAAAGCATCATCTCAATAGCTAATAAAGAAACATTTCTTGGATTTGGGATCAAGTTTGTTTCTAGCATTAGCATCAACATGTATATATAACAAGCAACCAAATACTTTCAAAAAAGAGAGATTTATCTCCTTACCACTCCATACTTCATCTGGCAATTTGAAATTCAACGGAACTGATGGTCCTCTATTGGTCAGATAAGCTGCAATGTTGGTTGCATCAGCCCAAATTTTTTTTGGCAACCCAATATGCAACCCCATGCTTCTAGCACGTTCATTTAGGGTCCGGTTCATGCGCTCAGCTACACCATTCTGTTGTGTTGTCCCTGGGATGGTTTTCTCCATTCTGATATCATTTGTAGCATAATACTCTCTGAACCCACCATCAATATACTCACCCCCATTATCTGATCTTAGGCATTTCAGTTTCAAACCTGTCTCATTTTCTACCAAAGCCTTCCACTTCTTTAATATATCAAATACATCACTTTTATTTTTCATAAAAATAAATCCATACCTTTCTGGTCGAGTCATCAATAAATGTGATTTAGTATAATGAGCCACCAAGTGATGGAACTGGAGATGGTCCCCATAAATCAGTATGCACCAACTCTAACTTTTCTGGTTTTGGAGCTCTACCACATTTGACGAAGCTGACTTTCTTCTGCTTCCCAAGGATGCAACTCTCACACATAACAACATTAATGGTCTTCAATTCTGGTAGTTTCCCGTTCGACTGAAGTACCTTCATGCCCTTCTCACTCATATGCCCAAGCCTTTGGTACCATAGAGTATCACTAGATTCAGTAACTGCAACTGTATCTACTGCATATGTATCTACTGCTGCCATGCCAACAATAGACAAGTCTCTCGGACTTGAATACATATAAAGAGTACCCGTCTTGTAACCACGAGACACTACCATAGCTCCCTTAGTCACCTTCCATCTACCACCACCAAAATAAACACCATGCCCTTCGTCATCAAGCTTCCCAATAGAAATAAGATTCCTCTTAACTATGGAACATGTCTAACCTTGTGGATTCTCCAGACTGATCCATTTTCCTGCTTAATCTTGATCTCTCCAATGCCTACTACCTGAAGTGGTATATTATCATCTAAATAGATAATCCCGTAGTTACCTGCAGTATAGTTAACAAAAAGTTCTCGGCTTAAAGTGGTATGCCAAGAAGCTCCTGAGCCGAGAACCCAAGAGTCCATGGGACTTTCAACAGAAAGCAGTAAGGCTTCTTGCACGGTTTCTGTAACAACATTCGCACTTTTATTCTCCATCTTCTTAGGTTCTTTGCACCACTTCTATATGTGGCCCATCTGGCCGCAGTTCCAGCATCTAGTCGGACCCCGTGGACCTCTAGATTGGCCCCTGTTTCGTTCTCTTCTTGATTTAGATCTTCCTCTGTACTGATTTTTCTGTGATGTTCTGCTTCTTGATTCGACGTTAAAGGCAGCATCATTATTCGAATACTCACCAGAATCCTTCCTTTGAACTTCTTCACCCAGAATCAGATTGCGTATGTCATTATACTTTAGCTTCTCTTTGCCGGTGTAATTACTTACTGCAGTTCTCACAACTTCCCAACTGTTGGGTAGAGAAGCCAAAAGGATCATGGCACGAATTTCATCATCAAATTCGATATCGACAGATGATAGATCATTCACGATTTCACTGAACTCATTTAAGTGCTTTATAACTGAAGCGCCCTCTGGCATGTACAATCTGAACAACTTCTTCATCAGATGCACATTGTTGTTCGCTGACGGCTTTTCATACATACTTGTTAAGGCCGCCATCATACAAGCAGTGGTCTTTTCTTTCACAACGCTGTGTGCAACTTACTTGGCTAGGGTTAATCGAACAACCCCTAGAACCTGTCGATCCAGGAATTTCTAATCTGCCTCGGACATCCCATATGGCTTCGTTGAATCCAATCAAGGTTGCTGTAAATTTCTCCCATAGAGATAATCTTCGATATGCATTCTCCAGTACGCGAAATCTGACCCATCAAACTTTTCGATTGCGTTTGCAAATCCGAACCCTATCGTAGATGATGTCGACGCCCCTTTCTCTGTCGTTCTGTCGTCTTCTCCTCCTGCCATCGATTCTTCCCAGAATTATTCACAGATCTAGCTCTGATACCAGTTGTTAGGATCGATGCTATAAAGAAAACAAAACGAAAAACAAGAACACACAAGATTTACTTGGTTCACCCAAATTAGGCTACATCCAAAGAGCGAATGCGGTGTTCACTATGATCTCAAAAACAGAGTTCCAGAGGAATACAACGATGATAATAATCCTGATGATACAAACCCTTGATAGGGCAACTCTCTATATATAGAGACTACTCAAAAAGTTCCATAAACAAACCTCTCAAAAAGTTTCATTTAATTTCCCAACGGACCGCCAGTCGGATCGGGTCGAATGCGAAACCGGGTCGTGGACTACCAGGCTCCACACAAACATAACATAAATTGCATGGGAACATCGGTCATGTCTAGGGCTGCACAAACCCGACCCAACCCGCCAACCCGACCCGCACCCGCCCAATTTCACCCGACCCGTACCCGGCCCGCTGATGAACGGGTCGGGTGCGGGTGATATTTTTAAAACCCGACTTCTGGCGGGTCGAGTGCGGGTGATAACTCCTCTCACCCGACCCGACCCGCCAACCCGCCAGAAAATATTTAAAAAAAAAATGGAACAGATACAGTCATACAGAATAGCAATTAGCTCTCTCGCTCCCTTCTTTTTACGGTTTCAAAAACCTAAAAATTTAATTTCTAATCAAAGTTCTAGTTCGATTTGTAATCGGAGTCTGGATTTGCTATATCTCATCTTTATCTTCGATTTGAGATAAAAATTTCGAAAAAATTTCACAAATAATTATTAGGGTTCCTGATTGAGATTTGATTCTTCTATCCTGATTGAAAGTCCAGATTCAGATTTGTAAACAAATCATATTAATATCTACTACCCATCAAATCTTCTCGAGTTTGATATACTTTCAGATTTTACCTAAATAGGATTTTTAATTTGTTCTCAAAATGATTGTCATAAATTCAATTGAAGAGTTACATTAGTTTCTATAATGGCTATTATTAAATCTAGATTGTGATAACTAATGAAGATAATCTGATTGAAATATTATATCGAGCTGTTCTATTCATAGTCGTAAATTGTGATTGATTGATTCTTCTATTGCTGTTTTTTTAGGTTCGATTTGTTTGTTTTTTAATTTTGATTTTTAGATTTTTAGATATCTGAAGTTTCTGTGTGAATCTGATTGTCGGTGTTTGTAGACTTAATTCAACTTGCCTGCTTGCTGACTTCAAAGAAAAATAATCTGCGGATTCAAATTACCAAGGTATGATTCTTTATCATGCATTCTCGAAGGTCTCATCATAATGTTATCCCAAATTTTGCATAAGCTTGAGTCAGCAGTTTCTGATAGAACAATTGGTGCTGCAGTTTCTGTTGGCTGTGTATGAACACTTTGGGGATCATTATGTCACACAGATAATGTCTCCTATTTTCATGTTGGCTACAGGGGATAGTGCAGATTTGGAATATTTTCCATCATTTATGAAGTTATCTCTGCAAATAAGTGCTTTCAATGGTCTCTTTATAGATGTGTTTGCCACAGGTAATTAATTAATATGCTGCCTTCACTAAGAGAGTCTCATTTGGAATCAATTTTTGATGGTCAAAGAACTGTACCTGATGTGACTTTCTTTCAGCAAATAGAAGTTCAAAAATCCCTGGAGCGCATCCTTTATACATGGTTAGAATTCTTTCTCATTCAATGGCTTCAGTGCACTACTTATCCTTATCGTTTAAGGGTGAATATAAATAAAAATAAAACATACGGCATGAATTTAGTCTACGAACAGCTTAGAAGTATGAGGAGCCCAGGGATTAGTATCTTATATATATGTAAGGAAGTTGTCACCATAACTTAAGTTTTATGACACTCTATGAAGTACATTAGATTTATATACATTAACACCCTCAACTATTTCTATAATATGTAACATGATTATATAATCAAATGTGGTTGATGCTTATGTGAAATGAATCTGGAAAATTTTTTTGTTATGATTACTGATTGATTGTGTGCTTCTTTCGGGGGGTTTTCCAGGGCCATTAGGCATCCAGCGAGTGGATGTTCAAGGAATAAATGATTTGGTTACACCATTTCTAGTTGTTTTCTTGTCAGAATATTTGCATGGGAACATCGAGAATTGGTCTATACTGGATTTAACTCCAGAGAATATATCAAACATGGAAGCCGATTGCTATTGGTGTCTATCTAAGTTACTTGACGGTATGCAGGACCACTACACATTTGCTCAACCAGGAATTCAGCGACTTGTATTTAAGCTGAAAGAATTGGTTCGCCGGATAGATGGTATATTCTGTTTTCTCGTTTGCTTCATTTCTTCATCTCTTTGCTTTTTCTTGATAAACAAATCTTTCAGTCTCGTAAAGATATCATACGAATATTTAACTAAAAATTTATACTCAATAACATCATGTTATCTTGCAATTATCATGTAACTTAAGTCTCTAACTCTTAGTCTAGTTTTTTTACCTTTTCCTGTTTATCAAGTCCTATGTATATTCTTTGACCCAATTTTGTTTTTTGCCGTTTCACCAGAACCTGTCTCAAGACAAATGGAGGAACAAGGTCTGGAGTTCAGGAATTCAAAACAGGATACAAAAGTACCAAAAACAGGACAGGAATAGGACAGGATACAAAACAGGAATCAGGAATTCAGTAGAACCAGTACCAACTTGGTATGGGCGGGTGACAGCGGGTGATCCGCACCCGACCCGCCGTAAAGTCGGGTCAGAATCGACCCGACCCGTTCTACGGCGGGTTGGGTGCGGGTGAGAATTAAGTCACCCGTCAAATGGCGGGTCGGGTGCGGGTGAGGCCAAACCCGACCCGACCCACCCGATGTGCAGCCCTAGTCATGTCTTATTATAAATGATAGTTGATTTTCTTCATGTATTCGTCTATGTTTACCTTGGAATAATGGTTTTTTTATTGGGTTGAATGCTCAGTGGCACTGGATGTCAACAGTTATCATAAGTTTTAACTTCTAGGCCACTACGCATGTGATGGTTGTGAAACCATTGTTCATACGTTGCTTCACTGCAACTTGAATGCATATCTTGTTGAAAGTTCTCTTCAGCTGTATATTTGGTAGGCTATTCATCCCTTAGTGATGTTGGTAGAAGGCAAATTTGCAGCTAGCAATATTGATATATGCCTCTAGCTAAGAGAAGAACCTGGGTGCTTGTTTAATTTTTTTGAAATGAAAGTTAAATCATTGTTCAATTTTAATATTATTTGAAGGCTAATATCAAGCTTAATAATAAGCAAGACTAACAACTTGATGAAAATCAGTAGTCTTGAACAATACTTAATCAATAACACTACTAATACTCAAAGATCTTTCAACAAAGAAAAAATAGAAACATCAGAATTCACTTCAATATAACTTAACTTAAGAAAGTACATTAAACCCTGAACCCTTATACAGTTTTTTAAAAAAAAAAAAAAAACTAATGACAAAGTAGAATCAAACCCATATTTCACACTTTTATCAATGGTAAAATTTCTACACAAATGCAACTCTTTTGTATATACATCCACAACCACTATTAGTTATCTTCTCCTAATCAAGGAATCAACGAATACCAAGGGTTTTGTCCGGCATGTTTATATGGTACTTAAGCTAAGTAGTTATATGAGAACAATTACAACAGTAACTCAAAATAAACTACAAAAAGCTTACAAATATCTAAAAAGTAAATTAATAATGGGATTTTGGGTTATTCCTATAACTGATACCAATCCTTGCCCCCCGATAAACCAATTTGAAATCGCTAATGATAAAAAAATAAATACACATACCTTATTCTCATGGATCTAAATCCAATCTTGTAAACTTGTCATCAGGAATCTCAAATGAAACAAACTACTTTGTGAGAAAACATATCTGTTAAATTTACCCCAAGAAAGTAGACATAGACTCTTTAAATCAAATAGATTAAGTGGTTAAACAACAAACCTATCGAAATGCAATTGAAAAAAAGTTCTTGAAAGATTGCAAAAGATAGATACGGAGAGAAATCGAAGACAATTAGCGGTTGTGGAGAAAGAATTAGGTTTAGACGTTTGGTTAAACAACATAACTATAGTGGAAAGATTTGGTTTGTCAAAAAAATTAAGGATGAAAGATAGAGAGGCAGAGCCGCATAAGAAAAAGACGGGTAGGGATTGTAAACAGTTTGATTATATTTAAGTAGAAAGGCATGTATTCGATGTTTAGAAAATAGAAAAAAAAAAGTCAGAATCCACGATTCTTATTGGTCTAAATATCTTTAGAATTTGAGCTTCAATTTTTAACCAAAAGTTCTTAAAATTATATATAAAATATATAACAATATTAGGGCTGTACAAGAACCTACCGGAACCGGAGGACCAAACCGGAACCGACGGAACCGAACCGGAACCGAAATGAAACCGAGGAGTTCGGGACAGGTACAAGTATAAAAAAAGAGAACCGACTATATCCAGGTACCAGGTACAGGTTCTACCTAAGAACCGACCGGAACCGAACTGAATGTACCGGTACAAGACAGATGTTATGCTTTGAAAACAATATCGAATTCTTTTGCTGTAAAGTCTTAATTTACACTGGGTGAGTGGAATTCATTGCTAGTTCTATACCATTGTTTCATGTGAATATGATTGGACTCATGAAAGAAAATTAAATGTAAGAAGGAATGCTCTCCCCCACAAGATTTTGGGAGACTTACTGTGATCTTGGGTATCGGGTTACAAGGCTTACATCTAGAGTATCAGGCATTTTGAAGATTGACCAATTAGAAATCAAACAGAATTCACATCAGTTTTACTAATTCTGTTGTAATTAGTGATTCAAGATGTAACCATTAGTCTTTTTGTGTTGATTTTTTCTTTGTTTCTTTTAGGCACACTCGTGCTGTTTTTGACATGGCTGTCATAGTTCATAAGAAAGGGACCTTGAAGTTGGTAGGAATGTTGGAAACTGGATCCTACGCTAGCTAGACCGCATGAAACCATCAACACAGATCCGTGCCATTGGACCAGGTAGAGGGCTATCATCCAGTAGTGGAAACCCAGCAAAACATGTACCGAAGTATGGCCAGCCACAACCTCCTAGGAGTGGTGAGACATCCAGCTTTGGAAATTCAAATTCAAAGTCCAAAAGACGAAGGCTCTTTACCTCATCAATGAGCTTCATGTCAAAATCTCGCCCTACTTGGATGAAGATTATTCGACCATCAAATCCTATCAGGTCAAATACACAGTACAAGAATCTGTCCACCTCTGCACTTGGTATGTCAACTATAACCAATGGGATAAACAAAAAGGAATGAGTAGTTATGAAGGATATAATACAATGGATGTTAAGAAAATGGTAGAATTTTTTGAGGTTTTTCTTTTGTTTCCATAACCTGGTTTTTGTATATTCATCGTGTTGGTTTCTGTCACATTGGAAGATGAAGTACCCAAGTTGTAGATAAATTTAAAACAGGAAAAAAACCCAGGTATAGGACCCGAACCGAACCAAACAGAGAATACAGGCTACAGGGTACAGGTACACAGGTAGAGAACCGATCATAGGAAGACACAGGTACTCGGTTCTGCCAATAACCGAATCGAACCGACCTTTGTGTATCTAAACAACATGGACATATAGTGCTAAATATTACCGTCTCAAAATATTCAAAAATCAGTGGAGGCAGAAGAATATTCCTTTCGTGGCTAAGCATTTAAACTGAAGGTTGTTTTTTTTATTTAAAGAAATCAAGGAAATGTATGTTTTTGGGATGCTGGACGCTACACCATGATAACCATCTGTTCGAAAGAAAATTTATAGTATCGTGAAAGCATAGGTGTTCCGTTCCAAAAATCCTCGTGTCATGAAATGAGTTAACTTGATATTCAAAATTAAGATGTTTCTTTTCTTTATTTAGACAACCTAGGAACTGGGACATGCAAATGGATATTGAAGCTTTCCGAAGGTGGTTCACATAGAAAAAAATTATGGTTAATTATGGAAGCCTTATATAGGGGCTGCAAAGTCCATAGAGGGGCTGCATTATGATTCAGGGTGACCAAATAATCCGGGGTATCCTAGGGGCTATGTTAAATTTTCATATTACCTTTTTATCTATGAAAAAGTCTAATTTGCCCTTCAATCAATTAAAACCTAAATAAAACAAAACTTTACAAAATTTTCATTTCAATTCAAAACCTTTCCCTCTCCCTCCATATCTCCTCCTTCTCCATTTGAAGAACAAATCAGTGGTGAAGGAAATCAAACTCCCCAACCACAAGAAATGGTGTATACAAGGTATTCAGCAAAACCCGTGTTATTTTTAGAACCCAAAAATGATTGATTTTCTTGTTTGATTGATGGTATTGTTAAAAAAATTGGGTTACAGAAAAATTTACGGTTGAGTTCGATTGGAAAACCCAACCGTAACTGGTTTGTTCTACATTTTACGGTTGGGTTATTAAAAAAACCCAACCGTAAATAAAAAGGTAGGAGATGAAGATGAAATTTTACGGTTGGGTTCGATTCTGAACCCAACCGTAAACTATTTTAAACTAAACCCAACCGTAAAATTATATGAACATATTTGAAGAGTTTTTCATTTCTATCTTGTAGAGAATTGAAAGACGAAGCAAACCCAAAAAAATGAGGTCAATCGGACATTGTATGAGGGAGTTATGATCAAAACGGTGAAATACAAAAAAAAATCCATGAAGAATTACGATGCAATACACAACCCATCTTCCTGGGAAGAACATCTTTTAATCTTGCATTAATCTTGAGTGCAATTTAAGAATTCAGCCAATGTTTCAAATTTCCCAATTGAGTGACAATTAATCTTGTTCCATTACACAAACCATCTTCCTGGCTTAGATTACATAGCAGCATGATTGGCGCTCCAACTTTCAGACTTAGCTTGTGACTAGTCATCCCTGAACATTCATGCTTGTTTAGGAATTTTTTGTCGTAGAAAACAATGCTTGAATGGTATTATATCGATTCTGTTCCAATTGAATTAGCACTTAAATATACGTATTCTTCACCTGGTATACATAATAAGACGT